>JAVXUP010002658.1:0-116150 GCA_033070095.1 Escallonia herrerae
CAAGAATGAATTCAGGAAGCCTCAAGTAGCATTTCGAAGCACTTTTGATATTTTTTTATGCCAGGGGGCATTTCGGTAATTCGCCGCCCCGAGAGGGGTATTTCGGTAATTTTACAGTGCTAAGTTTTTTGACGGACTTTTTAGTCCAGAAATATAATTACAAAACCTGAAATGTTGTTTTGAAGCTGACGTGGCGCGCGTAGGGGTGTTTTGGTAATTTTCCCGCGCCAAGGGGTGTTTTGGTAATTTTCCCGTGCCAAGTTTTTCAAACGACTTTTTAGTCCAGAAATGTAAGTAAACCACCTGAAATGTTGTTTTGAAGCTGGTTCGGGGGCGTTGGGGTGATAGTGAACGCTCAGGGGCATTTCGGTAATTTGCCGCTGATCGGGGGCTATTTTGCTAGGAAGGATCCAGCTTAAAATTCATACCTTAAAATAACTTTTAGTTCAGGAAAGGGTGTGAGACACCCGAAAACTTATTTTGTTCCAGATGTTCTGAACCTTGTGACGCACCGGCGATGACTGCCAGGGGATATTTTGCATAAGTAGCGGGTGTTTTGGTAACTTTCCCCCTTTAAAATTTTTCCTGATATATTTGGTATATAATTGACGTAATACATTTAAAAACTTGACTTTAAAGCGGTTTTGAGGTGTTGGAGGTGTAGGGGCCATCGGGCTATATATTGCTATATAACCACGTTGGCGCTAAATTCAGTGGGAACTAGCGTAATTAAGCGTTCGGAGTGGTGGGAATTGAGGATTTGTTTTAATACATTGAAATAATGACTATTGCTAATGTGTTGGTAAGCTAGGTTAAAGATCCAGTTATAGTTTTGGAATGTAAATATTATGGATATTATGGACGCTAAGTTGGTTTATAATTATATTTTGTTCTTAAAGGTATGAATTTCAGCTCTGGACCTCATGATACATCAATCCTATACGATGACGATGACCACGTCGCGAGGCACGTATTTGACGGTGTCGATAGGGGTGTTTTGGAAACAATTCAAAGCACAAGGCACCTTGAAGAGTGGGTACTAAACGAGGAACAAATACAGCTATTACACCGTCAAAATTTAACCCTGTTCACCGATCCCGGGAAATGGTCTCGACACGACGATTGCCTTATATCCGCTCTAGTTGAACGATGGAGGAGCGAGACGAACTCATTTCACTTCCGGTTTGGTGAAATGACTGTTACGTTAGAGGACGTCGGATTTATACTTGGAATCCCATGTCACGGCAGACCCGTTACTTTGAACGTGCCGTCTGCATCCATAGCGAATATGGCTATGCAGTATTTTCCGGGAATTCCAAGGGCAGCGCTTACAACAAACGGCGTCAAGCTTAAATGGCTGAGAGAGCAGTACGGCGTGCTACCGGATGAATACACTCCTCAAGATTTCGTGACGTATACGAAGGCATTCCTTCTGTATATTATTGGAGCTATATTACTTCCGACGCATTCGAAAAACACGGTGCATCCGAAGTATATGGTGTTCTTGGAGGATCTTGAGGAGGTATACTCCTATTCGTGGGGTTCAGCTGTCCTTGCGCACCTATATCGAGCACTGCATAAGGCTACGAGAAACGGTGCCAAGTCCATTGCCGCCTGCCTGACTCTATTACAGGTATGAGCATTTATTTTCTTGGTAGGATCCTTAGTCAATATATTCGGGATTAATTACTAATTCCATATAATGTTTGCATTCACAGGTTTGGTCTTACGAGAGGCTACCCATGGGTCGTCCACAACCGTTGGTAGATTCCGATGAGACGTGGCCTAGGGTGTGGGCCTGGGGGCCTACGACCAACCGGAGGAGGAGACGGGTAGACCCTCACCACCATCTAAAGTTCTATCGGGGGGAACTAGAGATACTAGATGCATCCCAGGTGACGTGGCAGCCATATGGCAAGGTGATGCATCTGTTGGATGAGTGGTGTTGGCAACTTCCGGTGTCGTACGTGCTGGCAGGTTTGGTTCGGGTGCCGCTCATTCACTTCGAAGAATGTGAGTTTCAGATGCCCGATCGAGCTATGAAGCAAGCTGGCTGTCCACAAGGGATACCAAAACCCGCTGTAGACATGCGGCCATACAGGGGTGGTCGAGGGCCGAACTTCGAGGTGGCTGATGCCTTGATTTTGTTGGGTGACGAGGTGCACCAGTGGAATACCTGGCAGGAAACGTATGATAGCCTTGTATCGCTGAAGCACGACGGCATTAGTACTGAGGAATACTTACAGTGGTTTCTCAGGGTGACGCGCACGAGGGTGAATCGCCCTTCCCAGGTGAAGAAGACATCGTACGCGCCACGTGAGGTCTATGACCAGTTCTGGGCATTGGCCATTGTAAGTCATGCTAGTGTTGTTTGATAATTTATTTGCGCACCTTATCGACCATTTGTCAAATATGATTAGCCATATTTTCTATGCATGTTTTTTAGGTTGACCAGGGCATTGAGGTGTTCAAGCAGCTGGAGTCGTTTGACTGGTTTGTCGCGCAGGCTCCTGACAATCTCAAGAGGTCCATTGAGAAGTACAAGACTGAAGTTCAAAACTTTAGTCTTGCGTACCGGGGTTACGAAGGGGAGCCGTCTAGTCGCCCTCGTCCTGAAGCGTACGACTATCAGCCCCAGAGTCAGGTGTGGGAGTCGTCTGGTCGCCCTCTTCCTGACGCGTACAACTATCAGCCCCAGAGTCAGGTGTGGGAGCCGTCTGGTCGCCCTCCTCCTGACGCGTACGACTATCAGCCCCAGAGTCAGGTGTGGGAGCCGTATAGTCGCTTGCCTCCTGACGCATACGACTCTCAGTGCCAGAGTCAGGTTCCCCAAGTAGGAATCCAGGCCTCGCGCCCAAGCTTTCGGTCGGACAAAGGACAAGCGACGAAGCCATTGAGGTCGGACAAGATGGCTTGGATCGACCGGCACTACTTCGGGCATGAGCCTGTCAATTCAGCAGACTTTCCCCTTGCGACATTCCTAGGTCATGAGGATATCAGAACGTTGGCGCCGGAGACAGATCTTTCAAATTTTGTCATGAACGCTTACATAGAACTGCTCCGGATTAGAGAGCAACGTTTTAACCGTTCTGAATATTTGAAGCTTAACATGTATCCCACTCATTTTGTGGAATTAACGGTGAGAGAATTCACAGAATGGAGGCGAGGGGGCGGCAGGAGTAAGTGGAAACCAGGTCGAAACGTGTTAGGCATGATGAACGCAGACTATCAATGTCCCGCTGCTGATGCGAACCTTATCATGATACCCTGTCATCATGCAAACCACTGGTTCCTATTAGTTCTCCATCCAGCGTTCAGAACGGTTCACATATACGATAGCCTAAGGGAGGACGAGCCTGGACAGCTGCTGGCACAGATGTACAACGAGTACATCACTTTAGTGGTTAGTATTTATTTTTTGACCTTGGCTCATAGTATATTGTTCTTGTCTCATAGGCTTGATTCTCGTTTTTATTGTTGGATGCAGACTACTGTCCTCTCGCTAGCATGCGGACGGCCACAGGGTGACCCTTGGACGGTCGTGATGATAAAGGACCGACCAAAGCAATATAACGGTCACGATTGCGGGATTTACGTCCTCAAGTACATGGACTACATTGCTCGCTCGGAAGTGCTCAAACACTCCTCGTGGACTAGGAAGGATGCCTTGACGTTTAGGTATAGGATAGCCTGGGAGCTGAAAAAGAATGAAGCTAGACGCCTTCATTACCATTATCCTGACGTGCGTGGCTAGCTGCTGTGATGTTACAAAAAACTGTACCAAAAAGAAATGTACATAATTTTTCGCATGCTATGAATTTGGCGCTAAAATGTGCGCGAATATACCTTTCATATGACGGCATTCGAAAAAATTACGCGTCTCGCTTTTCGCCGAAATTCATAGAAATGGGCTAACTAGCGTGCATGAGGTGCAATGAGCAAAAAAAAAAGTGACAAAAAAAATTTCAACTTTTTTCGGAAGCTATCAAATGGGGCCTAAAGTGTGCCCGAATAGGCCCTTCCTAGGAAAACTCAAAAATTAATGTGTCTCGTTTTTCGCCGAAAGTCTTACAAATGGGCTAACTAGCGTGCCTGAAGTGCAATGAGCGGAAAAAAAGTGACAAAAAAAATTACAACTTTTTTCGGAAGCTATCAAATGGGGCCTAAAGTGTGCCCGAATAGGCCCTTCCTAGGAAAACTCAAAAATTAATGTGTCTCGTTTTTCGCCGAAAGTCTTACAAATGGGCTAACTAGCGTGCCTGAAGTGCAATGAGCGGAAAAAAAGTGACAAAAAAAATTACAACTTTTTTCGGAAGCTATCAATTGGGGCCTAAAGTGTGCCCGAATAGGCCCTTCCTAGGAAAACTCAAAAATTAATGTGTCTCGTTTTTCGCCGAAAGTCTTACAAATGGGCTAACTAGCGTGCCTGAAGTGCAATGAGCGGAAAAAAAGTGACAAAAAAAATTACAACTTTTTTCGGAAGCTATCAATTGGGGCCTAAAGTGTGCCCGAAAACGGAGTTACCAAAAATATCAATAATCCACAAATCAAATCACAAATTAAAGATTGCACAAACCAAATCACAAATTTAAACATTATAAAAGTTCAATTTATACAACTGAAACATTAACCCTAACACTCTTCCTCATCATCGTCCTCCTCGACCATACTGCCAGGTTCGATACCTAACACTTTATAATGGTTTCTCTTGTCATGATCAGTCATCTTATTACACAACGCACACTTTCGTAATTTTTTTTGACCCGTTGCTTCTTCAATCGGATTCTTCATGCGTATTGCTCGTTTTCGCCCTTTTGTTTGAGAAATAATTGGATCAAAAATGTCGTCCTCCTCACGTTGTAGGTCAGTGCCGTCAATGACTGGCTGTTTGGCTCGATTGAATCTACCGCCTGGAGTTGGTCGAGTAGTCGGAGTGTCCACAGTTTCTGGTAATGCCATCCTAAACTGTGCATGCATAGCCTTATCCCGTGCGGCTGCTTCAACTTGATACCTGTACCCATCAAATGTCGACGCTGCATCCATTGATAAACCGTGCATGATGTTACAAAGGTGATTATATCGCAGCGACTCAGATTGCTCGAAATCAACTGAAACATTGGGCACGTAAGGAATGTGACCGTGGACTCTGTTGGCTTCCTTCGTCCACCGTTCCAAGATATACGGTGGAGGGATTTCACTAGCATTCTTGGCGCTCAAAACCCTCAACGCGTGTCGACAAAGTATACCTTTATGCTCAAACAGTTGACAGTTGCAATTAACCAACCCGGTGTCCTTACAAATTGCTACGGTAAAATGTCGTCTGGTCCTCGGAGCCGACGAAGAGCACGGATTGGCGAAGTTCGTCACATTTGTCAAAGCATAAACCTTGATGTCTCTGGTGGAATACTCGTGCAACTTTGTCATGCCATATTGATTCGACTTTAGTAGTTCCTCTTGAAACTGTCGAAACATTTCCTTGGTATAGACTTGAGCCGCATGAGCCTCTAAAGGTGAATAAAGTAGTATAGCTCTTTCTTTGCAAACTGTAGCCGCGTCGGCTTCTCTCTCACGGTACAATTGCCTGTCAACGGCTTTCTGCATCTCTAGTACGAACTCCGCTATACTTGAAGACTGGCCTACGTACCCATCAAAGAATGAATTCATAGCTTCGCTTCTCGAGGTCGTAGTCATTCCGGCTGCAAAAAAATTCTTGGTGTAGGCACCGACCCACTGTGTCTTGATCTCATACAACGATTGTAACCATTCGTGATTGTGCAAATAGTAAGTATCCATTAACGTGGCCCACCTCTCCTCGAACACGTCTACCGTCAACGATTTCTTCACACATGTATTAAAGTCAGTCTTGAATGACGGATGGTTTGCATATACATGGTGAAGCCGTTCGGGATATTTGTTGCTTATGTGCCATGTGCACAGGCCATGGTGAGTATCTGGAAGGACCTTAGCGATTGCATTTTTCATTGCCAGATCTTGGTCGGTGATGATGGTCTTTGGAGGAATATGATACATTGCTTGAAGCCACGTTTCAAATAACCACGTAAATGACTCCTCCGTCTCATCCCTAAGCAGGGCAAAGCCAAACGAGATTGACTGATAGTGGTGGTTCACCCCGGTGAACGGAGCAAAAGGCATAGAGTACTTATTGGTGCGGTATGTGGTGTCAAACGTCACAACATCCCCAAAATTTTGGTAAGCAGCTCTAGAACGGGGGTCCGCCCAAAATATAGTACTAATGCGGTTCTCATCATCCAGTTGGAGACTGTAAAAAAATCCAGAATTCTCACTCTGAAGGGACCTGAAGAGATCAAGTGTAGTTTGAGAATCACTCTTACCGAAAGACTCTCTCCTCTGAGCACGAAGTTCATTTCGAAGGTCTACTTCGTTGAAACTCAACTTGTCAATCCCCCCAGCCTGGCTTGAGAAAACCCCCATCATCTTAGAAGGTGGAATTTTAGCCTCGGCCATTGTAAAAATTAGTTGTCTGTGTGCCGCGCTTATTTCTCGGTGTTGATGAATTTGACCAATCTTACTGGGGGTCATCAACTGATGATTATGGCTCAACTCCACTCCTGTGACAACCCAATGGTTTTCATTTTTTCGGTGTACTGCATACACATGGGCCTTGCAGCCGGTACCCGGAAATGTGTCCCGTTTTCTTTGTCTTGTTGTCCCTTCGTCACTGATCCGAACGACCGGAGTTACATGCGGTGCTCCTCTATGACACTCAAATAGTCTTGCACAAATTTGATCTGTATTCGCCCGTTTTCTAGTCGTCTTAGTTCTAATACCGAAACCTATCGTTTTCGAATATGCTCTATAGTATGCTTCAACTTCGTCCAGTGCTTGAAAAACTTGACCAACGTAAGGTGGATCAGAACCTTCACAAAAATTATTTCCTCCAGTTGCATCCATATTTATACTGGAATCTAAAAAATAAAAATTATATCATTCTCAACAAGTCATAGATTTAAATAAAAGAAGAATAAAATTTATTTAAACCACCGTCTTTCGAGAAATTTGGTATAATGTAAAATTAGCAAAATAGCCCCCGATGAGCGACAAATTACCGAAATGCCTCCGGGGGTTCATTATCACCCTAACGCCCCAAATCAGCTTCAAAACAACCTTTCAGGTGCTTTGCTTACATTTCTGGACTAAGAAATCCTTTGAAAAACTTAACGCTGCAAATTTACGAAAATACCCCTATCGGGGATGCGAATTACCAAAATGCCCCCTGACAACAAGCTTCCTGAATTCACTCTTTAAAATAACTTTTCAGGTGTCTCACACCCTTTCCTGAACTAAAAGTTATTTTAAGCACAGATTTGTGTAACGTAAAATTAGCAAAATAGCCCCCGGGGGTTCATTGTCACCCTAACGCCCATCAAACCAGCTTCAAAACAACCTTTCAGGTGTTTTACTTACATTTCTGGACTGAAAAACTTTTTTTCGGGAAAATTACAAAAACACCCCTCGCGGGGGGCAAATTACCAAAATGCCCCCTGGCTTCAGAAAATATCAAAATTGCTTTAAAACGCTATTTTAAGCTTCCTGAGTTCATTCTTGATTTAAAAAGTATTTTACGGATTTTTCGCCTAAAAATCCCGAACCGGTGTCCGGATCGAGCGCTTAAAAGCCCGTTCGGCCAAAAAATTAGCTAACGGCTTCGGAATGGTCCGAATTCCTGGGGAATGGAACTTCCCAACACCCTAGGGTTCTCATAAAAGTTTCGCACGAAATTGTGCTGTCTTGATATTTTAAATTACACTGTAAAGTTACAAGGTTGCGCGTATCAGTTAACCCCTTTCTAGTCTTTGAAAAACTCTGAAATTTTAACCTGATACAGATCTTTTGAAAATAACTAGGGTCTCTGTTTTGTATTTTGGCAAAATCTAGCTCTAGCTATTTTTTATAAATTCGTAAAAAAACTGTCTAATTAAGTTTTCACCTTTAGCGACAATTACGCCCCGCAATCAGCTGCAAAATAACATTTCAGGCGTTTTACTTACATTTCTGGACTTAAAAGTCCGTTGGAAAATTTTTTCGGGAAAATTACCAAAATACCCCTCTCGGGGTGGCAAATTACCAAAATACCCCCTGGCTTCAGAAAATATCAAAAGTGCTTTAAAATGCTATTTTAAGCTTCCTGAGTTCATTCTTGATCTAAAAAGTATTTTACGGATTTTTCGCCTAAAAATCCCGAACCGGTGTCCGGATCGAGCGCTTAAAAGCCCGTTCGGCCAAAAAATTAGCTAACGGCTTCGGAATGGCCCGAATTCCTGGGGAATGGAACTTCCCAACACCCTAGGGTTCTCATAAAAGTTTTGCGCGAAATCGCGCTGGCTTGATATTTTAAATTACACTGCAAAGTTACAAGGTTGCGTGTATCAGTTAACCCCTTTCCGGTCTTTGGAAAAATCTGAAATTTTTACCTGATATAGATCTTTTGAAAATAACTAGGGTCTCTGTTTCGTACTTTGGCAAAATCTAGCTCTAGCTATTTTTTATAAATTCGTGAAAAATTCTATTTCTGACGCCCTAAAAAATCGCTATTTTGGAATTTTTCGAATGTAATACCCCGATTTGTCAAAACGTAATTTTGACGCCCTTTGACGCCCTAAACACGAATTTTAGACTATTGTAAGAACAACTTAAGCGTAACACAATTTAAACAATCAATTGGTAAGAACAAATTGAAAAATACTTACTTGTTTTAACTTGATATATTTCAAGAAAAATCCACCGGTCTTCTAGCGGTTATCCACCGATCTTCTAGCGTAAATTTTTTTTGTTTGTATGTAGGTGAGATAGGGAGAATGAGGAGGGTGGAAGAAATGATTCGGGGAGGAGGGATTTTATAGAGAGAAAAGTGAGAGAGGAAGAGAAGAACCGTGAGTGAACAGCAGGGAGGGGGAGGGGGGAATGACACGTGGGGGTGGGGGGTAGGGTGGTAATGACACGTGGGGGAAGAGGGGGTTCACGGGTGGGGGAAGGGGGGTTCACGGGTGGGGGAAAAGGACATAGGGTGGGGGCCACGGGGTGGGGGGCAAGGGGGGTGACGGGTGGGGGGTGGGGTCACGGAAGGCAATAATGCCAACCGCATGTAGGAGTTGCGGTTGGGCATTATTGCCACCATTTTCTCACGAGTTTTTCATTTTCTCGTGATATTTTCATGAATTTATCATAGTATTTTCGTCCTTTTTTGTCCCTTTTCGTCCTTTTTTGGCCCACGTGGCCAACCGCTGGTAAGACCAGCGGTTCGGTGGAGAAATTTGTTATTTCTCCACCGGTGGGTGTGGATCGGCCCCCATATATATATATATATATATATATATATATATATATATATATATAGACACACACATTACTATATGGGTCAGCCGACCTTAATCCTTTCCATACCGTCTGGAAAATGGTTGAGTACAGAGAGGGAGTGAAGGAGGTCTCCGGCGATCGAGAAACATTACGGTAAGCTTGCTTGAAATTTAAGTTTATGTGAATATATTACGGGTATGGGTATAATGGGTCTCAATATATATATATATATATATATATATATATATATATATATATATATATATATATATATATATATATATATATATATATATATATATATATGTGTGTGTGTGTGTGTGTGTGTGTGTGTGTGTGTGTGTGTGTGTGTGTGTGTGTGTGTGTGTGTGGAATGGTGGACAGTCGTGGGAGGGCTGTGCTCAAGGGTTTACAAGTCGTTTAAGGTAACAGATAAGTGGGCATGGCGTAATGGGTTACTGTGATGGGGCTGTTTGCGTATAAGAGAGTCGTCTTGATGGGTTCGTGAATAGGCAGACATGGCTGCGGTGGAATGGAGGAGAGTGGAGGTGCTAATGGATTGAATGTATATGGTGTGTTAATGTGCCGTGTACGAAAGAGAAGGGAAGTAGCAGCAAGTTGCTACCTTGTGTGGGCAGATTGCATGCTCGGTGTAGCCGTGGGTAATGGCTGCAGTGGGAATAAAAGAAGCGAGGGGCTGGGGTTTTGGGATGAAATCAACTGTAAGTGACGGGGAGAGAGAGAGAGAGAGAGAGCGCCACGGGCTGCCATGAGTAAATACTCCGGAAGAGAGATACGGAAGTTATGTGGGTGTATAATATAAGTGGATATGTGGAACAAAAACAAGAAGAAGAGCTACTGCGGTGATGCAGTAGCACTATTAGTGGAATGCACTCTTATGAATGTGTTTCTTTAACCCATTTGTGTGTGTGCTAGGGTATTACATGTGAGTGATTTGGGTGTGTGTGTCATGTAAAATTGTGTGAGTGCTTGGGCTGCCAAGACAGCCATATACATATGGGTATGTGTGAGTTATGCCTTCAGGGGTGTGTGAGTGTGTGTTGTGAGTGGGTGCGTGAGTGTGTATACAATGTGAGGGTAATGTGCAACAATGTGTATATATAAAATGTGTGTGTAAACTTACATGTATAATGGGTATTGCATGTGAAGTAGTTTTGGGTAAAAGATTATGTTGGATGTTATGAAGAAGAAGAGGTGCATGGAGAGGGGGAAAACCTTTGTTTTAAGAACCTAACTTAAAAGTGTTGCTAAAAGAAATTTTTTTTAGCATTTTCTTTCCTAATTTTTAAGGTATATCTAGGAACTTAATTGGATGAAGATCAAGAGAGTGACTTATATTATTTTTGCAAGATCTACACACTGGAAAATGTTTAGATTTTTTTGAGCTTGGGAAGCATGCTAACCAAATTCATCCGAACAAGAGATTTTGGTGTATTTTAAAATAGTAAATTAAGTTATTAAACTCTAATACTTTTACAATAGTCATATGTAGCTAAGATAGCGTATATTACAAAGTTTCAAAGGCTTTGAAAGTCATTTGCAATTTTTAGTGTTGTCAATGGCGTAGTGCTCGTTCGGATATCGCGTATGCTTTACTATTACTCCAGCTTACTGAGATATTTTTAAAAATCAATTCCAAACAGATTTAGGCAAAGTGAAAAACTGAAACTCATGTTATTTTGGCGATACCCCACTAGTCACCTTGCTCAATCCTACAACAGAAGTCCAATCCTCGCCCACTTTCTCATACATCCCCTTCCTTTAGAGCCTAACCATTGAACAATGCTTCCTTATTTTGGTCGTAAACGACGTGGAATTTTCATGGATTTTTCCGGGCATGAGAAGGGTCTTAAATAGTTTTATTTTGAAAACAGATTTTTGAATTATTTGGTATAGTAAACAAAATTACTTTTAACCTAGAATTTTATAGTGATCTAAAATTACTACGATGCTTGAATATCTGAAATTTCATGACATTTCGGTGCGGTTTGAATATATTTTAAAATAGGAATCTTAGCACTCAAATCAAGGAGCAGTTTAGGGTTCTGAGCTAAAAATTCCTCGAAAGGCCATTATTGTCTGAAAAACGCACCTAGCTATTTAAAAGATTCTTTTGGGATATATCTAGGTATGTAACGGTACGTTACCTGTAGGAGTAAATAGGTAATTTTACCGAAGTCTAGGGGAGATTTGGTAATTTTACTCACTTGAGAGAAACTTAATGCTTAGTGAAACCAATAAAACAATCCTAGAGGGGGTGAATAGGGTTTTTAAAAATTAATGGGGAACTTAAACAAAACACAATCATGAAACTTAATCAAGCCAAGTAATATTTCAATGAAGATGTTAACTAAACAATCTCAAGCAATGATAGAGCGATAAGTAAAGAGATTGAGTTAGAGATACTTGACACGGAGATTTAAATGGTTCGGCTTGAACTACCCTCAAGCCTATATCCACCTCTTCAAGAAAGTCCCTTGCAAGAGCACTATAATTCACTAGCAACAATCTTCTTTCGGGTCAAGATCAAAACCCTTACAACACTTGGTGATATCCCCACACCAAGCACAAGCCTTGAATCTACACAGCTCACCCAGGAATTGACAAACCCAAGCCTTAATCACAATCCTTTTACAAAGATCAAATGTTTACAAAGAAACCCTCTTGAAAGGAACCGAGTATAATTAAAGCTCTAGTATAATAGAGAGATGAGAGAATTGATGACTTGAAGTATGCTCACTCTCAATCAAAGAATTGCTCACAAAGATGCTCTCTTTAATGATGTAAAATCATGAAGATGAAGAGAGAAAAGTTTAATCTATGACCCTTGATGTTTCTTTAATGAATGGAGGCTTAGAATGTGGTTTCCATAGTGTATGATGAAGCCTCAAATCATTTATATAAAGAGCAAATGAAATATAGACGTTAGAGGCAAAAAGTGAGCAAAACTGCTATTGCAGTCGACGGTATTCCCAATGCAGTCGACCGGGTTCCCTAAAAAATAGCCGTTGGAATTAGGGATGGTAATGGGGCGGATTGGATGCGGATCTTATAAGATCCGCACCCGCCCCGCTACCCTTAAAATCCCGCCCCGCACTGGGTTATATAATTGCAAATCCATATCCCACCCTAAAATGGTTTAGAAAACCCATCCCGGCCCCGTTCCGTTCTGGCACTTGCCATACCTGCTTTTCCTCAATAGAATCGTCCTCAATTGAAACTGCCAATTCTTTATCAACCCCTCAAAAAGAACGTGCAGGGGCGCATATTTGCTCAAAAGAGAGATTGTTACGAGCAATTGCCATTGCCATCTGCAGCACACTATGAGCAAGGTCAAGCAATTCCTTCTCCTTCCCGCTTGTGCTAGAAACAAGCTTCCCAAACTTTTTGTTAGCCTTCAAACTTCATCAACTGCTTGTAAATATTCTGCAACTCCCTGAGGACCTGAATCCCATATCATTGAAAAGGAAATTTTGCCAGTTAAGTGGTTGAACGTTGAGAGAGAAAGAAATATACCTTCGAAATTGGGACTCGGAGACTGAAAAAAGAGGCACGATGGCCGGCGGGAGTTAATGGCTCACTGTTGGGATGCGATGGCTCAAATGATCGACACCACGACAGCGACGGCAGGGACGACTCTCGGCAATGTGGCACCATCATCACGGCAACGGGTTGGCGACTTGGTGCGGTTTGTTGTCGGCAGAGAGTGGGAGATTGATCGGAGATTATGTCGGTAATCGACAGATGGAAATTAGGGGTTGGCAAGGCTTGAATCTTGATGTCGGCAGAAAGTGAGATAGGAATTAGGGTTGGGGGAATGAGAAGGAATAAGCACATGTTATATATGTGTGGGATGGACAGCTGTGATTAAAGGATTAATAGGGTAAATATACCGGGGCAGTTTGAACTAAATACCATACCCGCCCCTAACACTTTGGGGATTTTTTTTAAAAAAACCATACCCGCCCCGTGGCTTGGTGAAAGTAAAAAAAACCCGCTCCTATAGGAGCGGAGCGGGGCGGGGCTGGGATCCACCGGTTACGGGTCTTATTGCCATCCCTAGTTGGAGTCTTGTCCTCGAAAATAGCCGTTGGAGCTGAATTTTGACCAATGCAGTCGACTGTATTACCCTACTGCCTATCGTCTGCCTCGCGGAACCCTCTTTTCTAATTTGGGCATAACTTTCTCTCAAAAAATCGAATTGAGATGCCTTTTTTCGTTGGAAAGCTAATGAAAAGTTTTATCAAGATATAAAAATATTAGCACCAAAAATATTTTTGATAAAATCTGAGTAAGCTCCAAAGTTCACTAAATTTCAAGAAACACACTTGTGTGAATGATTATGAACTCACATGCAATGCACATGGTGTCCTAAAGTCTTTTTAGGTCATAGTCATCAATTGAAGTATCAAACCAAGACTAGTTACATAATAGTAAAGATCAATCATAATCGATAGAAACTTAACATTTGCATCTTTTCTTACTCTTTGACATTAGACTTGATGAAGCTTTCATAGCATGTCCAATATAACTTTAAGCTTCTTTGGCTTTAATCCATCTATCCAACTTCTCAAATGTGTCTTCATGAGTTTCATGTATATATCTATTAAGAATCCGCAAAGCATACATTAGAACATAATCAATGTGTAGTTATCATCAAAACAAGATGTAAGCTTAGGTTATCCAACCATAGGGCTAACACTTAGGTATGCTCGAGCGATAATGAATGACATCCGTGTGGTTTGTTATTTAGGTTTTGATAGACAAGAGATAGGACTGACTTTTGAACGAGCTCAAGAAGCACTTGTTGAGCGAGGTAAGTACCCTGCCATATTCCTTCGTATACCATATTTGAAAATTTTATATATTGTATACATGTTCTGAGTCAAATGAAAGCTTTGAAGTACTTTTACTGCCCTGTGTTCGTGATAAATCGTTTAATGAAAACTGAAATGAAATGTCATGGAATTGTTATGTGAGTAAATGAACCATATTCGGTACATGTCAAATGAGATGATAATTTGACTGTGTTACTACGCCACATATCCACGGGAGAAAGTGGATTACAGATCTTGGTCAACAAGACCATACGTTGACGCACAGTACTGTTGCACCGTGGTTCGCCCTTGCATCCAGATTTCGTTATCTCGAGTGGATGAGGAATTTTAGTCAGTGGGATCATACGCTGACCATCGTATACAAGGTTTTGAATAACTGTGACAGTTCTAGATAAATCTTTTTGAATAACTATGACAGTTCTAGATGAATCTTTTTGGTTTGAGGGGGAATGGTAGATGATATATATTAACATGGCAATTACTTTTTTCCTATTGTCATGTGTCTAGAACATTTTAGATTTATTCTAACCTACAAAGGATTTTCTTTTCTGTTTCTGGTAGGATAATTTTCCTATTATAGAGCAAATAACTACTTTAAGAACATGTTTGGTTGTCACTTTCTAAAATACTTATATATCTTGCTTGATTTTTTTAATAAATATCAATTCAATAACTTTATTTTTACACGCACAGCGTGTGCGTTATAAATGCTAGTTTGCGAAATAATTTCATATTTGTAATGTTTCATTTCGGATTTTCAAGAACAATGAAATGAACGAAAGAAAGAAAGAAAGAAAAGCCAAGCATGGTCTTCAGTAGTCGAGCAACAATTGTAAATTACATTAACGCTAGGATCGTACTGTTCTTTATATCTCAAACTCGTAACAACAAAAGCTTTTACAAATTCAAAGTCAATACAATAATTTTTCTCATCTCATTGTGCTGTTGTCAAACCTGAAGAACTTAATTAATATATATGAGGATGGATGGACTGTGTATCAATGTGCTTACCAAAACCTGAAGTAATAAAAAAGAAAGTAGTAGAGCAGCAGAAGGAAACAGAAGACTTTGTTAAGTAAAAGAATTGAATTACAGAGAGGTGAGGTTTGAATTCCACGTGAGGAGTAGGGTGCTGTGTTAAGCGTACAGAGGAGCATGGCGTACCGACCTTTGAGCCGCCGCAAAAGAAGAAATCATTTTCAGGAGTTGGGGGGCCGTCCAAGCCAAGGCCTGCTGTGAAGCAGCCTCACACCTTGCAATGGCAGCAATGCACCCCCACCCAACATTGAACACAAGCGTGACGCGAGGGCACCTCATCGCCCGCTTCCACGACTTTACTTAATTTAATTAATTAATTAATATATAGTATAGTATAGTATGCAGTTGTTGTTGTAGTAGTAGTCTACCCGGAAAGGAAAGGAGTGGCAGGGCACGTGGCGGTGACGGCCTTGGCTTACCCTACCCTGTTAACCCCACGTGAAATAGCCGTTGCTTTCGGTTGCCGCCCCCTCACATGCCTTCAACCAATTATTACTTCCATTATTACGATATGATATGATAAGATATATACCATAATTGTTACATTGGAATGGTCGAATTGATGATTTACCCTTTTATAGAGTTGTTACTTGAGCTTCATAAATATCACTAAAAAAAAAATTATTAGGCACAATTTTTGGAGTTTAAACGAGCAACTACGGAGCTCAATTCATAACTTTAATTCCATTGAATGTTACTTTACTCTCAACGGTCCTTTCTCTTTTTTATATGAACATGGTGGAAGTAAGTTGGTCATCCATACTGTGTGGAATATGCAGCATAGTTTTACGTTATATGTGTGTGTGCGCGCGCGCGCGCCTGAACAACTTCTGCCGTTCTTTTAAAGCGAAACTTCGGAAAGAACAATGATAGAGTTGGATACTAGCTTTTACTCCAGTTTCAAAAGGAAAAAAGATTTACAATCCATTGTCTCAAAACAAGGAAGTGGTACACCATCGTTTTGAAACGGAAGCCTAGACAAATCAAATATTCGTTCATTGCATGAAGGTAGGAGATTATTTTATAATGGAAGGTGTAAAGAGTCATGCATAAACAGTAGACCTGGCAAAATGATGTCCGTACCCGCTACCCGAACCGTACCCGGTCCAAAATGCCGGGTATGGGTACCAATATTCACTACCCGCCAAAATCTGACCCGTACCCGAACCGACCCGTAATTTTCGGGTCGGTTTTCGGGTTACCCGGGTTTATCCGATTCTGTGCCTATATATAACTTTTTTAGGGTTAGAACCTCTCATTTTCTTCTTCTTCCCACCTGATCTGCCGCCTCTGCCTCTCAATTCTTCCTCACAGATCCCCTCTCACAGGTTCCCTTTCTCAAGTCTCTCTCTTTCTCACAGATCTACCGAAGTCACGATCACCCTACTCCACCGACGGCGCCATGTAGGTCAGCCACGGTCGGTCACTCTGCATCTCTGTCGCCACCGTTCGGTCACCACCGTGGCCCCGTCGTCACCGATCTGTTAACACCGTGGCCCCGTCACCATAGATCAATCACTACCGTGGCTACGTCGTCTCCGCCGCCACCGTTCGGTCACCACCGTGGCCCCGTCGTCACCGATCCATCACCACCGTGGCCCCGTCGACACCGATCCATCACCACCGTGGCCCCGTCGACACCGATCCATCAACACCGTGGCCCCGTCGTCACCGATCTATCAACACTGTGGCCCCGTCGTCATTGATCAGTCACTACCGTGGCTGCGTCGCCACCGATCTGTCATCACCGTGGCCACATCGCCACCTTCACTCCGTCTCTGTGGTTGTTGCCTTGTTGGGTAGACTTTCAGTGTGGATTTTGATGGTTGTCGTGTCTTCTGATGTGCAGATTTTATTTTATTTTTTTTATTTTTAGTGTTGAAAAATGTTCATATTGGTTTTAATTTTTTGATGGAAAGATGTTGAGATTTTTGTGTAATGAATTTTGATGGAGAAACTATAGTATTTGATTGTGGGAGGTTGTAATTAGTGGTTAATTAAACTCTATTTATTTAAAAAATAATTAATCAGAAATTGAGGATTTACACGAGGGTAATACCCTACCCGTAGGGGTAGGGTACGGGTTCTCAAAAATCCTACCCGGGAAAATTCGGGTAAATTATACCCGACCCGTTTTTACCCGTACCCGACCGGATTTTACTCGTACCCGGCGGTTTTACCCGATTGCCAGGTCTAATAAACAGGAAACGAAGCAAAGACCAAATGAGATGGAAAATAGGTCAAGAATAAAAGAAAGAAAATTGTCAAACTGGTATAACGCCACGTGGTGCAACGGATGGTCCCTTCTCAACACAAGTGGATAGGTTTTTTTAAAATTAAATAAATAATAAATAGGTCAAGCTTTTATAATCCTACAATCTTGATCATCTATTGTAGATCATAATATTTTCAACAACAAATATTGTTTCAAGTTGCGAACGTAACAGATACTAATACGTTCTCGACGATATTGTTGCATCAAATATAGTCCCAGAAAGGCAGAAATATGGAAAGTAAAAGCTGCTCTCAAATTGATTAATACGAGTCTGACCAAAAAGAAAAAAGAAAAAATGTTGAGAGCTAGATACTATGCTAAAAGCAAGTAATGCAAACTCTTAGAGCCAATTCTGGTATAATTTGGCGGCATTTGAAATTAACACTTCCTAAGGTTTTAGTGACAAAAGTGGATGAGAATATTGACCCATATCCTTGTGTCACTGTTGCTCCTTATTTAGCAACATTCCAAACAAAACATTCATGATATTATATGCCATTGGGCCACCAAGATTATACGAAGAATCGTAAACATCATGTTCTATTTTATTGTTTAGTATTTTAGGGCTAAGAAAAATCGGGAAAACCAGCTCAATCTACATTTGTATTCACCAAGTAATGTATGATTTATGGGTGGAATATATTTTGCCCACAGAACCAAAAAAACACTGAAGTTAAACTAAAAGGAAAATTAGCGAATGACCCATGTACTCTAGGTAGTGTGCGATTTCCTCCCTTTTACTTAAAATTTTACCACTAAACCCCCTACATTTACGAAAATTAGACACAATAGATGGATCCGTAATGAATTCCTTGAAATGACCAAAATGCCCTTAATTTCTTACATTATTTAAGTTTAATACCATTCTCTCAGCTCCTTTATCTCCCTTCTCACCCTTCTACTCGAACACACAGTCACACACACACACACACACACACATAACCACCAACCCTTAAACCCACACAAAAACAAATACACACTGCTCTCACACAACCCCTCGTACACGCACACACCCAACACACACAGAGTCAACACACAAGCACACACCCCCCTAAATACACACATACCCACCATGGTTCCCTTCCCCCTAGATAAACACAAACTCACGCACAGGGCTCTCACGTACACACCGACACATGCACCCACACCACTACACACCGCACATGCACACACACAAACTACTCACCAAACACATCGAACACACACACGTCTGCGCACGCGTGCACACAAATTAGCACACAGCACACACTACTCACCAAACACACCCAACACACACGCGCGTGCGCAGTGAACACATACCCACACGCTACAAGCACACATAAATGCAATCAGGTGCAAAGTTAGGAAGGGATCGGACCTGAGAGAGTTCGTGGACAGATTTAGCTTTTGCAGGCTGTGACAGTACTGCAGGTTGCCAGTAATCAAGCAACTGAGGCGAGGCTCATTTTGTGAAGCTTGATGCTGATTAGGCGGTTCTCCCGGTTGTTCCAGCAAGACACCCCCACAAAGTTGCAGATGAATCCGATGGGGGGGAGTGTCTGATGGTGGGAGTGTAAAATACTCTCTTTTATGTTTTTGAGAGAGTATTTTAAGAGAGTGGGGATGTTTAGCCGTGAAATTTTAAGAGTGTATTTCCACTTAAAGTGTCCAATCCTATAGTCACATTTCAATTCAAAAATGTAAACCAGAGTATTTTACACTTCTTGGTCTAAGTCTTAAAATGTAGATTACTGCTTCTCGTAGGACCAGTGTCAAACTACGGTGGTTTTGATTCATATTAGTCCGATCGGAAACATGGGCCACTGAACCCTAGTTGTCGAGTTCAAGCTAAATAATAATAAAAATTAGCTTAGGATGAGTCTTACTATATTCTGCATGCTACATGTTCTTTAGATCAAAAATCATTAAAAACGAAGTAGAGATCAAAAGGGCGCGGCAGATGCCTAACACCTTCCCCTTGGATAACTTATTTCCCAGACTCCGCTCTTGATTTCAATAGATCAGTCGTCCTTTTGGACACTTTTAAGTCATTTTCAGGTTTTTTTTTCTTATTTTCCCTTATTAAAAAAGATGGCAACTTCTAAAAATCCTTTTTTGGGGAATTTTTTTCGAGGTGTGCGCCAAAGTGGCGACTCTGCTGGGGGCTAAAAATTAAGAGAACTAGACTTTAAAGTTTTTTAGTTTTTGGCCTTGCTATATTTTTCTTGTAGTTTGTGGTATGTACAATATGACATAACTGTGATACTTGCGCTTTTATTTCCATACATCGCATACCCTCACGTCTTACCCTGACCCACCCATTTGTGAGTGATACATTTGAGGCCCGTAGTCCTCTTGGGCTCAAGGCGATCTCTCACATAACCCCTAAACCCATACACAAACAAACACACACTGCTCTCACACAACCCCGCCTCCCTCCACGCACACACCCAACACACAAAGAGTCAACACACAAGCACGCACCCCCTAAATACACACATACCCGCCACGGTTCCCCTCCCCCCAGATAAACACACACCCACAACCTCATGCACAAAGCTCTCACGCACACACAGACACATACACCCACACCACTGCACACCGCATATAGGCGTGCGTGCGCGCACACAAACTACTCACCAAACACATCGAACACACACACGCGCGAACACACAAAGCACACAGCACACACATTACTCACCAAACACACCCAACACATGCGCGTGCAGTGAACACATACCCACACATTACAAGCACACATAGATGCAATCAGGTGCAAAGTTGGGATGAGATCAGACCTAAGAAAATTGGTAGACAGATTTAGCTTTTGTAGGCTGTGACAGTACTGCTGGTCACCAGTAATCAAGCAACTGAGGCGAGGCTCATTTTGTGAAGCTTGTTCTGATTAGACGGTTCTCCTGGTTATTCAAGCAAGACACCCCCACAAAGTTACAGATGAATCCGATCGTGAGGGGGGGGAGTGTCTGACGGTGGGAATGTAAAATACTCTCTTTTATGTTTTTGAGAGAGTATTTTAAAAGAGTGGGGACGTTTATCGATGAAATTTTAAGAGAGTATTTTCTCTTAAGGTGTCCAATCCCGCAGTCACTTTCAATTTTAGACCAAACATCATTAAAAACAAAATAAAGATCGAAAGGGCGCGACAGGTGCCTATTACCTTCCCCTTGGATAACTTATTCCCCAGACACTTCTCTTGGTTTCAATAGATCAGTCATCCTTTTGGACACTTTTAAGTCATTTTCAGGTTTTTTTTTCTTATTTTCCCTAATTAAAAAAGATGGCAACTTCTAAAAATACTTTTTTCTGGAATTTTTTTCGAAGGGTGCGCCAAAGTGGCGACTCTGCTGGGGGCTAAGAACAAAGAGAACTAGACTTGAAAATTTTTTATTTTTGGGCATTGCTATATTTTTCTTGTATTTTGGGGTATGTATAATATGACATAACTATGATACTTGCGCTTTTATTTCCATACATCGCATACCCGTACGTCTCACCCTGACCCACCCATTTATGAGTGATACATTCAAGGCCCATGGTCCTCTTGGGCTCAAAACAATCTCTCGATAACCGGTCTTCCCCACCGCTGCCAGGCCTATGGGACTCTGCAAAGGCTTGGATTGGAGGCTAGATCACGGGGGTTCTCTGGCCACACCGACACTGTGGGAGCTAGTCTTTCCAGATAGATAGAGTGACACTGTGCGGGCAGGCCGGGTGAATATGCGTCGACAGTCCGTGGAGCACCGGCAGTTGTGGACCCCTCGGTGATCTGTCACTCCCTAGGAGCGCCACGTGTCATGTGATGACATCATCATCTCAATCTCTATAAATAGAGGTCTTGAGAATTCATTTGGAGGGGGTGGACATTTTCAGAACACTTTCATTTTCTTACTCTAGAATCCTAGAGAGAGAAACATACATGACCCTAACTTTGGACCTAAGCATCAGACTGTGACTGTCGTCGTATATTCATCCTGCACCATCGCTCTCGCAGCACTGCCACCCTCAGGCTCTGTCTGGGAAGCCCTTGGTCTCTGTCCTAGCTCCACCCTTGTTGTGTCTCACATCATCACACTTGGCATCTGACTCGGACTGCATTCTTTGTGGCACCTCCACATCGACTGCGAACTCACTTTCCTTGGCAACAAGAAGAAACATAAAAATTTTCGGTTACATAGAATAGCACACAAACAAAGGGAGAGAGAGAGAGAGAGAGAGGCTGCACGAAAGAGAGGGAGATGATCGACATTGACGAAATCCGGTGAAGTAGATCATTTTTTCTGGTAAGTCTTTCTCTCAGTGTTACAAATATAGCTTTATATGTGAGTAAAGAACTGTGAGGAATATGTGAGTACTACAATGTTTGAGGAGAAGAGGGGCTGCCAAAATAGCCCCATGGACAACAAGTGAGCAGTGGGTTTGTGAAATAGAAATGGGAAATCGTAGGTGTGTGTATTTGTTGGGTGTTTTATATGAGGGAGGGGACGTACAACATGTGTTTTGGTGGTCTGGTGATGGAATTGCCATTGATGTGGGTAGCCATCGCTGCCGTGGGTATGTGCTCCGGCACAGCCATGGTTCTACTGAGGGGAGCTTTACAACGGAGCTACCGTGAAGGGGCTGCGGGGTAGTGTGTTGCATGTGTGTTTGTAGGTGCTTATAGGTGTGTGTAATGAGAAGATGCAGCTGTGAGGGACTGTAATTGGCGTGTTGGTGTTGTGCGTAAATTGAGGGCAGCCATGCCGTAGTGTGTGAATATGTGTGGGTGAAGGGGAAAATGGGCTTGTATGTATTTGTGTGAAAGCAGTCATGGCCATGAAGTGGGTTAGAGTGTGCTTGTGTGACTGAGCATGAATTCTTAAGTAATTTTAAGAACAAGAAAAGTTGAGTTTAAGCAGCCACGGAGAGAGGTATTAAGGGTTGCTTCATGTGGAGTTACGTGGGTTTTTATAGGAAGAATGTGTTGTGGCTTAGGAAATAATTGTGAAGGTGTAATGTATACACATATTATGTGTTTGTATGTATTGGAATGAACCTATATATGTAATTGGAGTGCATTTGTTAAAAAAGAGAAAGGGAGACCACTGCCAGTGGGACGGCAGTGGGTGTGGAAGGTGATTGGGGCTGTAAGTGTTGTGTGTATATATGATGTGTTTATGTGTATTATTTAGGTGGATTAATATTGGCTTAGGTGTTTTTAGTGTGTGTCTCTTAATGTGTAGCAATGTGTGAGTATGTGAGATATGGTGGAGTCCCGGCTGAGTGAAGAAGAAGGTTGTGTGTGTGAAAAGGTGGGTTTAGTGTGTGTTTAATCTTAAATAGTTAGTGTAAGTGTCACTAAAAGTGGGATTTCCTTTAGCAGCCATGTTGGAATTTTTTAAAACCATTTAGTGACTGATCTAAGCAAAGTGCAAAGAAGAGACCGACCGCTACTATTTTTATGAGATCTGCGCTGTAAAAAATGTTGGAAATTTTTCGTGGCTCCAAAGAGCATTAAATAATTTATCAATACTGAGAAGTTGTTGATTTAATTAGGGTATCAAATCAAATTATTTATCCGAATTCTTTAGGTAAATCTTATATTACTGAAATGGTTCAGCATTTAAAATTTTGTAATGTTTTGAGGCTGATAGCTATTTTTATTAGAAACAGCCTCCAAACGCTCGATCCGGTTAGCGATTATGAGTTTTTGAACGGAAATTTTTTAAAATATTTTTTAATCTAAAATAACTTCAGTAGGCTTAAACTAGTGTTGTAAAGTATTTTTTGAAAATTTTTAGAGCGGGCGATCGAGGGGTGAAGGCGAAGGGGTGCAGCAACATTGCTTTTATGCAATGTTGGGTGTGTGCGTGTTAGCGTGTGAAATTATAGTGTGTACGTGTGATATTATTGTGTGTAGTGAGTTAGGGATGAGGTGGTGTGAGTGGTGTGTTCTGTGTGTTCAACCAGTGAACAATGAAGTGTAAAGAAGAAGAAGAAGATGAGTTAATAGCAAATGGAATTATGCAATAAAGTAGTACATTGTACTTGTACAGTTATATTATGTGGCTATTGGGCATCATGCGATTATCAAAAAAATAATAAAAATTTACAGGAAGGTTTTTAGGACAATATTAGAATTACTGTTAAAATTGTACATTTTTCTAATATCGTTTGGTATTTTTAATATTTTTTACAATTTTAGTTTTTCTAAAATTTGTTTGGAGCCCTTAAAATAATTATTAAAATTTGTGAAAATTTCAGTGGTGTTTTTATAATACAAAGAAGACTCAACTTCTGTTTCATAATTTTGGGAATTGATTTGATACGATTATTTGTATCACATTGGAGTTAGCTAAACAGATAATTTTAAAATGGTTTTGAAGCTTTTTAATTTTGATTTAAATTTCTATATTATCCTTATATATTGCAAAGCTATTTTAAAACTTATGGAACTTTGATTTGAGCTGAAAATATTAATAGCTATTTTTGGGCTATTTTTGGTATTTAAAGAAATTATTTTAATTTAAAAATATTCAAAATTTCATAAGGTTTATATTTTGACTTTTTATAATGTTTCAAGTATTTTATTATAAATTTGGAGTATCATTATGCATTATGGAGGGTGTGGGATTCTCGGTTACTTAGTCATACATAAGACCCTTTTCGATTTGGTTTGAGTTGTGAGTGTCGGAATAACTAACGTTGAAGAAATTAGTTTTGGGTTCATAGTTTGTGAGGTTAGATTTTATTCTGATAAATAGTTTGCCAATATAGGTTAAATCAAAAGATCTAAACGAGGTTGTAGAGCAACGAGTGCATAGCTTGAATCGAGGTAAGAGATTTTTTCCGAAATCCTATTTCATCTATTTGACCTCGTAAATATTCTTTCTAAATTGTTATTGATGATTCCATTGGACTCTTTATAATTATGATGAAATTGCATCGATTATCATTAATACTCTATTTTGAGCCTTATATGTTTATTGAAAATCCCTTTTCGGTACTACGTATTTATTTCTCGTTGTGCATCGATTTAATCATGGCATCATCGATTTAATCATGGCATCATCGATTATTGCACTCTGCATATTGACATGAGTTAGTGTATTGAGAAGTTATAAAGGATGGTCTATATTGGGGGTGATATAGGGATGGTCTATTGTCAGGAGATGCTAGTACCTTGAGTGTCTGGCTAGTATTCATATGCATATGTAACTACAGTGTTATTGAGCATCGCCTTTGTGGCTTTGCTAAGTGATTACCCTGCACTGCATGTGTGACTTTGCATATCACTCATGTTCAATAACATCTGTATCGTTTCAGTGTGATTGAAATTGTTTCTGTCTCTATATCTATTTTAGGGATTGAGTTGAATCTCTTTCCTTATCGCTTTAAAATGAATCTGATAATCGTTTGTACTCCTTTTTTCTGAATTTTTTAGCCACCTTACTGAACTCTTAAAAGTTCACCCCTATATATGTTCCCTCATGCAGGTAATAACCAATAATAGATTACATTAGGTATGCATTACTGCCGAGTGAAGGAAAGAAAATTAAAGTTTTAGTTAAAGGTGTCAAAGGGCCGGGCTTGGGCCGCCCAGCCCAGGCCTAGAGGGCCATAAAAGGCCGGGCCATTTAGGGCTTCGGGCCTTGAAAACTGGGCCGGGCCCAAATCTAGGAAATTGAGGCCCTATCCAGGCCCAAGCCCTAAGCCCTAACCTTAGGGTCGGGCAGGGCCGGGCCTGGGCCCTTTTTTTTAATATTCTTTTTTGTGTTGCAAAAATATTAATTCACGAATTGATAGGCCCTAAATCATTCAATATCTCTCTCGTGGCTAATGAAGTGGCTTAGAGCTTTACTTTTACTCTATTTGAGAATATTGATTAGCAACAAAGAGTAATTTTGTTCGCAAAAAGACAATCTTTTCACAAGAGAAAATAAAACTTTTAGTCATGAAGTTTTTTGTTATCTAAACTCAATAATGAATACCTACAAAACTTTTTTCAAAGATATCTCTAAAAATTTTCACTCAAACATACATCTAGCTTTGCATTTTACGTAGTGTTAGGTATCTTATTAGAAGCAAGCATAATAAGACCACTTTTACCATGAATTGTCCCGTGCTTTCTGGAGTTATGTTTTCCATTTCCATTGCCTAAATTGTGTTGTTTCTAGTTCCTAGACAAATAGACCTATATTTTCTCTTCATAATTTTATGAAACTAATACAGAGAAGCCTTAGAACTAAAAGTAGATAAAGACGTAGGAACCATCATCATGAGCTAAAAGAAATGTGCATGTCCAAAAAGTTAAGTAAAAAGAGAAAAATATGAGGTAGATAGAGAATGAGATGCGAGAAAGAAGGGGAAAGGAAAAAAACTCAAAATGGTTTAAGGCCAGATTTAGGGCCAAAAAAAGGGCCCAAAAGAGGGTCAGAACCGGGCCAAGGGCCGGGATTGACTCGGGCCTTTTTAGGGCCGGGCCGGGCCAAATCTGGAAAATATTAGACTTGGCCAAAGGTCCTAACGGTTAGGGCCAGTACTATTCATCTTTAGGGCCGGGCCTGACATCTCTAGTTTTAGTCTTGGTTATTAGAACTCATGCGTGGGTCAGTGTTGCTATTTAGAATTTTTGACTTAGACTTGATGTTTCAAGTATGACAGTATATTTAAAGTATTATCTTATTCGATGGTTTAGTTACTCTGACTGGCTAACAATATAAAATTGGTTGAGTTTTAGGGTATTATTGTCTTAGTGTAAACGATCGAGCAAGTGTTAATGTTCTGGAAATCCCAGGATGTTATAGATTAATCAATGTCCAATTCATGCATGGGTATGAATCACCCAGTTTAATACCGTGGTGTGCTCTCATTGTGTGATCATGTCTAGGCTTGAGTCTTTTTTAGTCCTTAAAGTAGAAAGCGTACAAAAAAAAAAAGAAAGAAAGAAAGAAAGAAATGAGTATAGAATTTTTCAAATTCGAAGTTTTCGAAATATCTTTCTTCTCTCTCTCTCTCTCTCTTAAAAGGTAATAAGCCTCATATATATAGGGGGAAGATATAATGCCAGTAGTAGCAAGTTGTTAACTCTTTGGTTAATTTCTTTTTAACCCTTGAGATTCTAAGCATTCATTTGAAATGCCTCATATTTCTCAAAAAACTAAAATTGACGCCTCTCAAGTTTAAAATATGTCATTCCTGACCAAAAGAGAATTTGGCCATACAAAACTGGTATCAAAGCCTAATCAAAGGCAAGATCCAATCGAAAAACTCATAAAAATTTCTTGATTATTAAATCATATGATAAAAATTATACACTTAGACCATGAAGTTGGAAAAACTGAGATAACCGAATTATTCAATCAAGTAATGGATGTATCTCATGAAAGTCTAAATATCTATAGAAATCTAAACAAGATAACATTTCAGATATTAACTAAATTACACAATTCAGTTAAAGGGTTAAGAAGTGGAGACCACGTCCTCAACCCAGATAACTTCTTATCAAACTTTGAAAGCTATGACACTACTAAGAATTACTATAGCAACAAACTTCATATGGATTTAAAGAAGTTATAACATAAAATGGTAGGAAGGTGAAAGAAAATCTTCTTCGAGTGGCTCAAAAGACACCAAGGATTTCGTACAGGGAATGGGTGTAGGAGAAATAATAAATGATTACGTAGACAAAGTAGAAAGGAATGATCATTCAAAACTCAATGATTAATGAAAGAGATCCAGCTTTTCAAAAAGAACAGCAATACAAATAAGAAGAAAAAAAAGCAATAACATAAGTAAATAAAGTGTTTGCTGATATTAATTTATGGAGCCGAGAAAGAAATTCTAAATTTGATATCTCCCCTATAAGGACAAATTTAAAACAAGAATTTGTTCTCAAGAATGAAGAAAAGGACAAATACGGCATATATCTTGAAATGATCGTCTTTTAAATACTGAAGAAATAATGGATAATTGGGCACAAGCTTTAAGAATTGCCATAGTAGGTGGTAATTTAATAGAAATATGTGATATGTATTATTTTAAAAATTATACTTGTAAATTTAAAAAATATTTTTACAAGTTAGAACTCAGAGACAACCTCCATTGGTAAAAGCAGCTCATTGCCAAACTCACTGAATCATGGGACGAGTTAGCGGAATTTTTTTTATTAAACTCCTAAATGACGGAATACTTTGCGATTTTTTAGGAAGAAGGATAACAACTGTAGGAGAAGTTCAAAAGAAATATCGTACTGCAGGACAGGCAATAAAAGACATGAAAAAAGTTCATATAAGTTATGAATGTTATTCTAAAGTCGATAACATGGTAAACAACTATGTATGTACAAAGAAGCCAAACTTGACAAAGAAACAATTTGAGAAGAAAAGGTTTGGAAATGAAAAAGGATATGTAAAGAAATGATGAAAAAGGATATGTAAAGAAAAGAAAAAAAATTCAAAAAATAAAATTTAATCCATCGAGAGAAAAACCAAAACCATGGGGAAGATATATTAGAAAAATCTAATATTCTGTATAAAAAAACTTTCATGTCCAAAAGGAAAATTACCAGAAGAGTGTATGTGTTGCTAGTTATGTGGCAAAAACGGACATGTCCAAGTAAGAAATGAAAACAAAATATAAGATATTTCTATTCAATGAAGAAAGATACGAGCCAGCATGAGGATACGAATAAGATTCTGATGATGAAGCAAAAGAACTTGTTTCAGAATACGACTACGAGTCTGATGATGAAACAATATCAGATGACAAAGAGAGTTTAAACAAAACTTAAAAAGGCATAGGCACGATTTTTGCGACGTCAGAAACCTACCACCATGAAGAAGAGATGATTCCCTTACCTAATAACGTAATTAGTCAAAGTGAATTAATTAAGGAAGAAACTCTTGGTTGTACTATAAACCATTATTAACTTTCTAGGGTTGAGAATAGAATATAGTAAAAAATTTGTCCTTAAAGATCACGTAACTGAAAAAATAAAGCTATTTTCAGAACAAATCAATAATGTAAAATATTTCAAAGATTTATTGGGTTGTTAAATTTTATAAGAAAATTCATCCCGCGTTTATCAAACCTAACAGAGGCTATAATTAAAAAACTTAAAGAAGGAAAGTGGATATGGGAAGATGAAGATACCTAAAATGTTCTATGGATAAAAGGTCAAGTTAAAATCTTGCCAAAATTAAACTTACCTAAACAAATGAGCTAGTTATTGAAACCAATGTTTCTAAAAATTGCTAGAGTGTAGTATTAAAGCAATACCCCTCAATCAAACTGAAGAACAGTTATGTGGATACTGGAGTGGAATCTTCAAAGATGCAGAAACTCAGTATCAAATAAACAAAAAAGAGTTTTGAATTATACAACGTGGCATAAAATCTTTTTACATATTTTTAGTTTCAGAATATTTTCTTATCTGAATAGATAGCAGGTGTTTTAAAACTTTCCTTAAGAGATACCTAAGATATGTTAGTCAAACAAGACTTTATCGATGACAACAACGGTTTAGCTAATATGTTTGATGTAGAATACATCTCATCAACTAAAATTGCACTTGCAGATTGCCTAACCAGGGAATTTTACTTTACGATGCAGGGAGGTGAAACTTCAAAAAAGACTCTCAAAAGCCTTAAAAGAAAGGTATGAAGCAAGAGATCCTAAAATCGGTCCACTGAAAGAACCATCACGAAGAAGACAAATCTTTGTCATTTCCTCCCCCAGTAGCGGAAGAAGATGGTGGTAACTACCAGCCCGAAAGCCCTAAAATAGGACGATATAAAACTAAGTGTTCAAAACCAATGCATATGTTTTGAAATAAAGAGAGTAAGTTGAAACCTCGATAGCAAGGTGCCTTAAACAAATGGGCAAGAAAATAAAAAGTTACTATCCTAACAACAAGGATTTGAAAGGGGGAAGTGACAACTGATGAAGATGAAAAATCTTCAAAGCTAATGCTATCATAACACAAACCAATGATAATAAAACAAAATCGTTTTATGATCCAGGGTTATGTGAAGAGAACAAAAATCTCTTTAGAAATGTCTGGAACTACCTAAGGAAAAGTTACCAAAAAAAGTTACAAAGAACCCTAAGCCAATGAACTAATTATGTTTAATACTTAGGAAAAAGGCTTAATATAAACAAAACAAAAAAAGGAATGACAGTCCTATAACAAAAGGAAGAAATAATTCAATTCCTAAAAGAATTAGAATCATTGCTCCCAATTGATATCACTACTAATATGAAAGAGCTATCCAGGAAAGAAAATGAACATGAAGAAATCCTTTGCAAACTAGAAATAAAAGCTTTCTTGAATTGGGATTATGGTTGACCAAGCCTCACATTACCATGGACTTGTAGAAACATTTGAAATAAACCAAGATGATTGGCAACTCATCGATAATCTTTTCGCTATTATTTGATATGCTCTTTGAGTTATGGGATTCAATCGACAGATTATCACAGTCCAGACACTGTCAACTTTGGTAGAGACCAAGTTCTACCAGTCATACCAGATTTGGTTCATTTATCAATTCATTAATAAAAAGTTAATGATTTTCTATCGGCTGCATCGGGATGAGCTATGGAACACAAATAATCTGGAGAAAGACAAGATTGAAAGAATTAATTTTGTCCATGCAACCACTGAAAACATGATAAATCGAACTCATAGAAGCATGCTTTTGCGATGGTCGAAGGATAGTAATCTTGAAGGGGTGTAGAGAATTCATAGAGCCCTCCAAATAGGGTCAAAATAAGGTAATCAAACTTTATGAATAGTTCAACAGCCAAGGACAAAAAGAACATGATCAGCCTAGCTGAACTTTCGAGCTGTACAAGAGGGTTTGGGACAGCAGGAGAAACATAATTAAAATGGACATAATTACCAGCGAAAAATAACGAGCCAAGTGAAAAACAGAATAAAGATATCTACCATAATATAAAGAAAAGATGATCCTACAAAAAATAATAGAGGATTTTTGATATTGAAGAATCTTATGTGCCTGATCTTTTCATCTATAGAAAGGGTCAAAGTAAAAGTTAGAAGGTAGAGGAAGTTTGAGAGAGTGTGAAGGGTGTAAGAGTGTAAACGTGTGAAGTGTGCTAAAAACTAGTGTGTACAACAATAGAAAGGAATGCTTCCTTCTATTACTTCGATGTAAAATTTCCTTTCCAGTATAAATAAAAAAAGTACTAGTTTCTGTATGGCGTTTTTCTACTACACTTTTCAAACCAATATCTTGGAAGCTTGAGAGTATTTGATTATAGCCATTAGCCAATTCTGAAGCATCGAGTTGTGTGTCCACTTGATTAGAAGTTTGAATATTGAAAAGCAACAAGAGAAGCATGGCGGACGTACATTCAAGGACCAATAACAGTATCTCTGTAAGTAATATTATATCCTAAAATAACCTTGTGTAATTATATTGTATGTGATAAAGTATTACACAATGCATAAAAATATATTCTTCTAAAATTTTGGGGTTAGATTTAAAATACGTTAAGGTTATCTAGCACTATTGAAGGAGAAGGCTTAATCTAGATCGTCATAAATCACTGATAGACGGTCAGATTGCGTTGACAAATAAACTAAGTTACCGGTGCTGGCAGTGGATCGCGACCCTACACACACATGCGCGCGCACACACACACCCATAATATATATATATATATATATATATATATATATATATATATATATATATATATATATATATATATATATATATATATATATATATATATATATATATATATGGGAGCTGATCCGTTGATAGCGTTAGCAAAATAGGAGATTTTACTAGCACGATCTGGCCGTCGAGATGGACGGCCCAGATCTTTTTTTTTCGAAAGCTATCAGTTACATAGTGTAGCGGACGGACTTTTTTTACCATATTGCTCCTCGTCCTCGTCCTCGTCCACTACACTATATGGCGGATAACTTTTTTGGCCTGACACCGTCAGTCAAAAAGTCGTCTGTTACACTGTGTTGCGGACGACTTTCCGACAACTTTTGACTGACACGACTGACACAATTTCAGATTGTCTGTACCATAGATACGGCACACGTCCGCTGCACCGTATCATGGACAGTATTTTTTCTTCTCCTTCAACACAATTTTCTTCTTCTTCAGACTTGCTTCCATTTTCAGCTCCCTTTAAGCTTCGAGATTCCGTCGAATGTTCATTATTTTTCTGACTTTTAGGTTCTTAATTGTGCCGTTTGAGATTCCGTCGATGTTGAGATTGTTGATTGTTAACCGTACATTTTTTTTATTGTTAATCGATATTGAGATTGTTGATTCCGTGGCTAAACACAAGTCTTCGGTTGCCAATTTATTAAAAACAGGAGATCTTCAACATAATGTATTTGGACATCCGCTACACTGAGTAGCGGACATCCAAATACTGAAAATTTTTCTAAGTAATGAGGTTGATTGTTTCTGCTTTTCCGTCCGCTACACTGTGTAGCGGACGGAAAAGTAGAAACAATCAACCTCATTACTTAGAAAATTTTTCAGTATTTGGACGTCCACTACACTGTGTAGCGGACGGAAAAGCAGAAACGATCAACTTCAACACTTAGAAAAATTTTCAGTATTTAAACGTCCGCTATACTGTGTAGCGGACGGAGAAGCATATACAACCAACTTAGAAAATATTTCAGTATTTGGACGTCCGCTACACAGTGTAGCGGACGGAGAAGCAGAAATAATCAACTTTAACACTTAAATTTTTTTTTAGTATTTGGACGTCCGCTATACTGTGTAGCGGACGGAAAAGCAGAAACGATCAACTTCAACACTTAGAAAAAATTTCAGTATTTGGATATCCGCTATACTATGTAGCGGACGGAGAAGTAGATACAACCAACTTAAAAAATGTTTCAGTATTTGGACGTCCGCTACACAGTGTAGCGGACGGAGAAGCAGAAACAATCAACTTTAACAGTTAGAAAATTTTTCAGTATTTGGACGTCCGCTATACTGTGTAGCGGACGGAGAATCAGAAACAACCAACTTCAACACTTAGAAAATTTTTCAGTATTTGGACGTCTGCTACACAGTGTAGCGGACAAAGAAGCAGAAACAATCAACTTCATTACTCAGAAAATTTCAGTATTTGGACGTCCGCTACACTGTGTAGCGGGCGGATACTTTCAACTAAACAATTCTCAATGAATTTTGTTTCCCACCATTCAATCATTCTCAATGAGAGCAAATATGTTTTGAATTCTAGACACGTGATTCCAATTTTATTTGAGAGTTAAAATTTCTTGTGTATATACTTTCAAATAAGGTGATTGGCACTTGGGTTGTGGTTGCTGCAGGTGTGGGTGGATAACCACCTTTTAAGAGTAGAAGCAAAGTCATATACATAGATATGATGGTGGAGAGGGAAAAAAAAGAAAGGCAAGATTTAGATTAAAACCAAGATTAGCGGTTACAACATTAATCATGAGCAATTAATCATGCTCATGTTGGCGGATGCTAACATAATGATTTGATTAGTCAGATTGAAGAGTACGATGAATGATATAAAACAAATCAAAATTCAGTGGCCAAATTGAATTTTGGACCAGAATTCAATGACCAATGATGTAATTATCTCTTCTAAAAAGGTGCTTTGCTGTTTATTAATAGTAATATAACCGAGTTATATCTATCTTTAGCTTGGTCTTGAAACTCAGATATCATAGTCGAGAAAGTCTAAAGGGATCTAATCACCTATTTATCTACGGACAGAGTGGCCATTCCCAACCCTGCTACGCGAGTTTGAAGAGTTATGTATGCCTCTGCCCGCCAAGAGTCCTCCGCACCCCTAGAAAGTACATTGTCATGTATCTTCATACGTTACTTTCATCTTTTTGTTTACATTTACAACTTACATTTGAAGTCAATTCTTATAAACATACATCAAATCATGTCACTCCAAACACTATCACACTACATATATAGAATGAATGGAATCTACATTCAATGCCGTGACAGTTGTACAGATAGAGAGATTGTGAAAAATATATAGCCGTTGTTATCAAAATTATTATAACGATAATAATCTTTTGTTAGTGAAATGTAGAGTGACACTTTTCTTTGGATAGAAGTGTGGACCAAGCAGAGGGGGACACGAAAAGAAAGAGCCAGCGGAAACAAAAGAGAACCTTTCACTTTCCGAGGAGAAAGTTAGTGGAAAAATTTTGGCTGCTATCCAGGTTTAAGGAATCTTCCTCCTACCCCCATGTAGTGATAATTAATGGTTGTTAAATCTTTCTAGTAACTTTTATTTAGTGACGTTAAAAAGTATTTTTAAGAGTTGTCGTTAAAAGTATTAACAGAAAAGTTACTAGAAATATTTAATGTCTATTAATTGTCACTGTATATAAAATTGGAGCCTACAGTCGGGTCGGGTAGTAGTCAAAATTTATTCTTTTTGGATGGCTTGGAGTCGCTCTAGGATGTTTCTCTGTCCGAGAGATCTCAAAATCCAGAGGGAGGATGGCGAGGGAGAGGGAGAGGGAGACGCTCCCATTTAAAGGGACTTCGCTGGGCGCCATACAAACGCAATACTGTAGTATTACGGTGTCCGTACGGCTGCTACTACCAGTATTCTCTCATCGGATCGAAGTAATATTCAAGCCATGCCATGCCAAGCCAAGCAACCTCACCTATCTATAATATATATTCAACTCCCCAGCAATTCCACTACGAGTTGAACCTCGCAAGACTCGTCTCCTCTCTGGCCCGTCTCTCGTTTTATCAACCCAAACTGATTGATATTCTGGCTGACGGCGACTCTTCAGCTACAGCTAACCCGAGTTATAGCTGGTGACGTATTTGCCCCCACAAACAAAGGACAAGAATTGTAGCTGGTGGTGAGCATTTTTCAAGATTTGGGTCTTTTCTTATTCTCACGGTATTATTCTTTTCTGTAGGGTTTTCATTAGCTTTTCTTTTTAATGGGAAGGATTCGGGTCCTCCGTTCTACACATGCTACGATTTTGACTTGATTCATTACTCTGGTTTTGATCCGTTGCATGCCTCGATTTCTTAATTTGTCCCTTTTTATAATTTCCTCTCAGCAAAATTTGGGTGTAGGTAATTTTTCGTGTTTGTGTGGGGTGGGGTGGGTGGGTGGGTGGGTGGGTGCGGAGGCTGCTGCTACTGCTGATTAGAAATGCCCATTTTGGGTTGAATACTTCATAGAGGTAGTTAATAATGAATGTAAAGTCAGAAGGTAATTAATGAGCAATAGCATAACACCTGTCAGTCGTCATGCCTTTCCTGTGATACCACATCCTTGTTCTGTTTTTGCATTCTCTTCTCTTGTTATATAATTGTGCAATAAAACAACACTTGTACATGCACATTCTTTATCATGCAGAAGCTACAAGGAAATTGGATCTTGTCATAAAAGAAAAAGGTGAAGGTGAGCAGATCTATCTTCTACGCATTGTTTACTTGAAAATCCAGACAGCTATATTACTCCATTTGAAACTGCTCGTGAGCAGCCCTACTACTTTGTTAGTTGATCATTCATGAGGTTCACCCCTTTAAGACTCAAAAGTTTTCAATTTTTGCGTGTGATTTGTCTAGATCTCTCTGACCTCATTATTTTACTGTTACTATTATCATCATAACCTATCTTTCGGCTATCAAACTTGACCTTGTTCGTCTTTCTGTACTCCGAGATTAAGAGGACATAAGCACGCACACATGTCTTCCTGCTCTCATTAGTTATGTGGTAGTGCCGTGGTGTTGCATTCAATCACAATTTGTTGCAGGCAATGTCTTGATGAATTTTGGGTGGCAGATAGAAGAAGTCTTGGAGCATGGGATGCCTGGTATCGACTGCAAAGGACTCTGGTGGGATCAGGAGGCGGCCAGGAAATATCGGTGATGTGACTGTATTTGTTCCTGGCTTACGGATTCCTAAGCCTGTGGATTTCTCTCAGTCGCTTGACGAGGACTTGTCCAAAAGTTTAGCAGAACGCCTTTCTGCTCTTAGAACCCGGATAGTTGTGATGGCCGGCCAAGAAGCTCCAACAATCACCAGAACGAGGAGAAGAAGTGCTACCCGACATGGTCTAGTTCAGACAAGTCTTGTGCAGTTTATACATTTCATTGGTCCGGCCCGATTTTAATGCATCAGCTGTTGTTTGCAGGGGGCTCAACATTGGGTGATCTTCTGCAGGCCCTTGAAGATTATTTGCCGGTTCTTTTGGGGCTGGTTAAAGATGGTAAAGCATGTACAGAGCCATTCAAATCAGTGCTCATGTTATTTTGATTTTTGTCCTGATTGTTGATTGTCTGTATTGTGCAGGGAGCCCATTGCAACACAAGGTACAATTTGTGTGGGTTAATCAGGAGGATGAGGCAGAGGTGAGGACGGAAATCTGCTTTTATTAGTTGCCCTACTTCTCCCTTTTACAGTTTATTCCTTCTATGTAAGAGAAATTCTCACTTTTGTTATTGTTATTAATCTTCAGGAAACGGCCATTTTTAGTGCTTGGTACGAAGTATTATCAGTTTTGCACTTAATGGCGACACTATCCTTATCGCAAGCTAATTTACTGCTGCTTCCAAGAACATCAGCTGATGGTTATCAACCAAAAGTATCAGAAGGTTGGTTCTTAGTGCAATTCTTCAAGGATGGATGAATTAAATGATTCATTCAAACATCATGTGATATGAGTCATATAACAATGAACACACCGCAATACTTGGTTTCTTCTTTGTTTCTTACACAAGCACATGTTTAGTAGTATCAACTCTGTCCGACCTATTACAAAGATATGCTTGCATTTGGCCTGGGGTATTTTTGGGGTATAAGCATCATTGATTTTAGAGTTGATATGTGATCCAAAACTAATAAAGAGCTCATTCAGATGATGGCAAAATCAGGGAAATTAAACAAGGTAGAAAAGCTAGCTATGGATATGGTTCAGTGCTGGTGTGACTTAATCTGAATTCTAGGTCGGAGCGGCCACAATTAGAAAAACAGAATAAGAAACGGGGTATCTTCTAGAAGGTAAGGGTCACATCAATTCTTCAGAAGATGAGCGAGCAGCGAGCGCCACTTGTACCAACCATCTCCCTCTCCCCCCTCTCTCTTCCCCTGGCATCTAATTCAGTGTAGCCCGAGTATGTAGAACCAAGTATCTATTTCCCCAAGACTTTTGGTGGGATGGTCACATTCTCATTGTATGTCTGATGGTGTAGCTGGTGCATAATATGCAAGAGAGTGTTGGAATAGACCTATCATTTATTTTTAACTATGAAATGGCTAGTAGCTTCTGGAGCTTTTCGTAGCCATGTTTGGGATGACAGGGGCCTTCCGCAGGACTGTGGGGGACTGGTTTAGAGGGTGAAGTGTGATGATGGTGCTGAGGAAGGTGAAGCATAAGCTGGGAATGGTCTCTTATGGGACTATATAGATGGGGAGGAACAGGAAGCTCTTGAAGATCTGGAATTTGACCCTATGCCTATTCTTGACCATTGCTTTTGTGGACTTTATGGATGAGATCTGTATAGGGGCCATTGTGTAACATGTTTTGCTGGCCGTGCCAATGTGTTTGGACTTCGCTTAGACTAGGGCCCTCTATAGAACCTTGAGTTCTTGTTTCTTTGTTTTGTTTACTTCTAACTAGTGTTTAGGCATTATGCATCACGTTGGATTTTTTCAAGTACAACAGTAATTATCAAAATACTTGTCATATACTTCTGCATGCAAAAGTATTAAATACTCAGAGGAAACTTATTTTGGTCTGTGAAGTTTAGGGATTTGTAATTTTTCTCCTTTGTATAATAGTAAGTTAGTATATGTTGTTCAGAAGAATATATGCCTATATGCTTTAGGAAGCGTCATCCGCTCTGTTGGATAGTGGGTTCGTGAATTTTCATTGAAGAGTTTTTCTTACGTGTGCAGTGCTTCATTTTCTTTTTCTTCTTGCTGCTGGTTCTCTAACATATTATGCTAATGAATTCATGAACTTTCATGGACAAATTCTTGTTTTTGGGCGGCATGCTTATTTGCTTTTTCTTATTCCTGTTGGTTCTCTAAAATATTATGTGACTTTCTTGTACAAACAGAGAGCAGGCGATCTTGCATTGATATTTTCTTGAAAGCAGCCGGTTTCCTTGATTGCGCAGTACGCCATGTTCTCCCACAGTTGCCTGTTGAACTCAGGTTTACAAATGCATGACTTATTTGTAGTGTAACTTTTAGCTTATCTTAACAGTCTTTCTGATTTGCAAAGGCTCAATGTTTAACCATTTTGTATTTTAGGAGAGATCTACCAGTAGACCTTGCTGAAGGCGTTCTACGGGCACTCTGTCTCCAGGCATTAGGTCAGGTACTAGCTCATCTCTTTAGCTGGCTGTCGATTAACTAAAACCAGTTATTTTCTACTACTGTCTAAGGATTCCAGGGCAACTTGTGGTTATAGTACTCTTCTCCTAGAAATTGAATGGCTTTGGTTTTACACATACAGAAGATAGTAGATAGACTAAAACCAGTCATTTGCAGCTACTGTCAAAGGATCGAAAACTAGCGGTGTAGCAATCCTTTTCTAGAAATTGAATGGCTTACTCATTCAAACAAAGAGAAGTTGTTCTTTCTTTTATCACTTAGAGCCATGTGAGATGAAGTCTCATGCACGATTTTGAAGGAGAGAAGAAGCGAGGAATCCTTTTTAACATCTACCATCCCACACCAGTCATTGTTCTTCTTTCTGTACCTCGAAAGTAGCTGCTTGGGCTTCAGCCCCTCGAAAATCTGAGATTCCTTCTTAATTCTCATCAAACTAATGGCAATTTTTCTGCAAATATTTGCTAGTCTTAACATGATATTGTGCTATGTCTGTTTATAGATGAGAAAAGTGCTAATTCTGGTGGTTATAAACCTTGGAAGGCCTTTGTTGCACAATATGTTATCTAGCCATGCCCAAGATTTAACTAACCAATAGTTTGTTAATTGTTACTTATGCCAAGAAAAAGATAATGGTACTGGACATCACACTTAATAGACATCACAAGGCTCAAGGATTGGATGCTCAATAGCATGGAACGGCCGGTTGGCGGTTGCTCAGATTATTTTATGGACTTCTCTCACCAAACTAAATAACATGTTTTCGATACACACATGACCTTGTAATTTCGAAACTAAGGACATCATATCAGCCTATTTATTTATAGGACGGCCGTGAGGCCAGGAATGCTATGTGGTTCAAAATGTTTAGCAAGTATGAAGCAACATGCACATAAGGAGAGTGTCGCTGAAATGGGAATGCTTGGATGTATTTCTCAAGAAGGTGGGGGTGGCACTAATCAAGCAAAAGATGAGGGAACATCACTTGAGACGGTTTCTAATCATGTACACCATAGACCTTTAGATAGTCTGGTGAGAAAAAGGCGACTGCACGGGGTACGATGAGGTTGGGCTAGATCAAAAATAACACAGGGAGAAGTAGTGAGAGGAAAATCTTATGTAAGTTCATTGGAGATGATAGGGGGAGAATGGAAGGAAAGAGGTCCACGTAGCAAGTCCAACTAGGTTGGGACAAAGGCTTTGATGATATCTATTATGATGATATCAGCCGATTCATTTTTGTATGCACACGCAAAGAGAGAGGGAGAGGCAATCCACGGGTAAGGGAGTTTATTACATAATCTTTTCAAAGAGGAACATAAAGGTAATTGTACAATGCATATGTCTTTGGTTTACTAAAAGTATGTCCAGGGTGAACATAAAGAGGAGCTAAACATAAAGAAAAACATGGAAAAGGAAAAGGTAATACAACACGATTACCATTAATTAAATCTATTACCAATGAATATATCAACTACCAATGAGTACAGACATAAGTTTTAGGTTTGAAAAACATAAACAATGAAAACTTATTTGATCTTGATTCATGAAAGACAGGATAGTTGATGCTTTTTGGGGAGAGATGCTATTTCACCAATTAAGTTCGACGTTATTTGTTTTCCCTGACTAGGTTGATACTTTGGGGGAGAGATGCTATTTCAGTAATTTCACCAATCAAGTCCGACTTGAATATCGACCTACTTATTTGTTTTCCCTGACTAAGAGAACATTTTTACCTTTTAATATGAGTTCAGTTTGAAGAGTAGTGTTCTCCATTTATCACTAAGTCCAGGAATAAGTTTTTGGTTTGAAAAACATAAACAATGAATCCTTATTTTATTCTGATTCATGTAAGATTGGATAGTTGATACTTTTCGGGGGGAGAGATACTACTTCACCAATCAAGTCCCAAATCTTATCCACCAAGTTTTTTGTTTTCCCTGACTAAGAGAACATTTTACCGATTTATAATAATTGAAGTCAACGTCATTCATTTGAAGAGTAGTGTTCTTCATTTACTCTTGTAATTTTTCTTACAATTGCACTTCACGAGATACTGCACCTGAAGAGAATTTTTTTAATATGCTTCAAAATTTAATGAAATTCTCTCGGGTTTTCAATCTGGTGGAGCATGCTTCCATTAAACAAAACCACGATAATTTATACACTTCAAAGACGGGTATAACTTCACATTTCAAGCAGGATCTGCAAAATTCGAATTTAGGTTTCTTGTTCATCTTGCAGTGTGCTTATCTGCCTCCAAGAAATTCTTTGGTTCTGGTGCACGCTTATGCCTGTGCTCTCAGAAGGAACAAAGATTTTCTTTTTGGCAGCGGGTTGAGATTTAATGTCAGTTTACAGTATGGGCGTAAAGGTATTAAATTTTAGAGCTTCCTCATCTAGCCGATGTCAGATGCACATGACACTGTCATTTGCCCCAGTTATTTTCTTTTATATGGTAATAATAATATCCCTTTGTTTCCCCTGATCGCTAGCAAGCTGACCACATTGCGCAGCCTTAGCTTTTTAGAATGGCTCAGATAAGATATCTAGCAAACCAACTAATATACTCGTCATAGGGGATCGAAAGTATGAGCTGAATAGGTACTTCTGAGGGCTGAGACCCAAGGTGAACACTACTAAATCAAGTTTAAACTCTCAAGTTTCTGATGTGGGGTCACAGAGTGAAGGGAACAGAAAAACTTTTGAGGCTTCCAAGTCATAGTATTCATTTTTGCTTCCCGTCTCCATGAATAAAGTTATTATAAGCTCTTCTTGATATTCTGATTGAATGGTCCAATGTCCATTCGTCCAGAGTGGAGCGCTCCTCCTTTGAGTTCCTTAGTCCATTTTTGACCGTAGTCATCTTTGTATGTGTGGTGTCAAACACAATAGGTCCCTCAAACATGCAAGTGAAGACTAATGCTAAGATGTTACAATTATTCCCTGACAATTTGTATAGGGTGGGCAATAAGAGTCAAATCTGAGAAGTCTGGCCCACCTAGAGGTCCAATAAACTCTCTCTTGCTAGGCTGGTCGTAAACAACTTACTTATTACCTCTTCTAGTTGTCATTGCCCCCTTCACTTGTTGTGGTGGCTGACTATGCTGGTCTTTTTGTCACTTTTTTAATTTTGGTAAGGATCCTTTTCTACATTGTCCATTGATCGTCCATCGAAGGTTTGCTTAGTGGTTTTAAAGTTTGTGGCAAATGGCTGATTGAAGTTGAAGTCAAACAAAGCTAAAGAGGATCCGAATTCCGATAGCTTTGCAAGTAATGTAAGGTGCGCTTACAACTTTTTTTATTAACAACCCAGGAAGCCTTCACTAAACGAGATGGGATATGGAAAGTAAAGAGGCAAGCTTAAAGATGAGTTAAGAAGCAAGCCCCAGAATGAAAAGCAGAAGCGGCTTGACTGAGAATTGAAGAAGTGACGATTTTGAAGAATCTGAGGGATTCGCCACAACTTGAGAAAATGGAATAGAGGGATTTATCAAAGCATTGAGAGAATCAATCTATCATGAAGAGGCTGAAAGCTAATTTGATCTTGAGACAAAGAAGAGAAACCGAAAATGAACGTCTGGTGATCAGCTTATCAGACATCAGACAAAGGGTACTTCCTCAAACAACGATGCTTCATCCCGCGTTTGATCTGAACGTGAGGAGAGGGCCTAGGCAGGGAACAGCACCTCAGCAAGAACTCCCCCACCACCGGTAGAAGGCCGTAGTGATATGTGCAAAATATGGTTCACGTGAATAAGTTTTCTTGAATACTGCATAGCTTCGATCACTTTGGTCGGGCATGAGCTTGTTGAGGGACGTTCTCCTCTACTATAAGGTCCTTGGGGGTCTATGTGACCTACTCATCATTGGCAATATCATAAGTCCCCCATAAATTTCATCTTTTGACAGAGCACATGGTTTGGGTTGACAATCTAGTTCTAGGGAAAGCACCTGAGGGCAGTGCTTCCATTCATCTTGTAGCAGATGTCCCCTTTCTCTTTCTTCTTTCTTTCTTTTGGCATTTAGCTCCAAAAGCATTCATGCGTCCTATTGGTGGGAGCTCTCTTCTAGAAAGGTCATTCTTCTATTTGTATTCGACAGCTAATCTGCCTTTACTTTCCTGTCTAGATATTATTTACTCTGGGGGTATTGGTGTGGATCGGAAGATCTTCTTTGCAGTGTTATTCTTGGCTATTTCCATATGATAGATAAGTAAGAATGATATATTTGGATTTTTCTGGCTTTTGTAGAAGGAAAGAGGTTATTAAACTTTCTTTAGTCTTTAAAAATGAATTTACTAGTCCAGTATTACATTCCTTATGATAAGTTTCCTTTGCGTTATCTTTCTTCTGTTTTCCTAATGCTTTTTTTCTTTGAATTCTAATTAGGGTGTTGATATACAACTTGGACTTGCAATTGACAGTACCAAGGCCACGCTTGCAGTTAAACGAAGGCTTGCATGTGAGATGGTAAAATATTGGCAGCAGGTATTGATGCATTCTCTTTTTTCCTTAGCTTCTGAGTTTGACCAACGAAAGGCGCATTGGACATATACGTTTCTTTCCGTATAAATCAATTCTTGTGCCAATAATTATACTCCCTTCCTATCTACATAAAATTTCCCACAAGTCAAACACTCTAAAGACAACTATACATTCGAAATTAATGGTCCTAATGTAACAGAACTTTGATGTTATTGGTGGCATGACAATTATAATGATGCTATTACGAGGGTGCTAATTTGTAAGTATCTTCTTTTAAATCATATTTGAGAAGGTGACTCTATAGTGGGGTACTCGCAAGGAAATAAAGAATTGAATCATAGTTGCACAAAGCGGGGGGTGGCGGCGGGGGAGCGTAAGCACCTGAAAGAATCTAAGGTTGGGAGCGGCTTGAATAAATAAATGCGTAAAAGAGTTTTACCATTCGCTGAATACAGAGAGAGAGAGAGAGAGAGAGAGAGAGAGAGAGAGAGAGAGAGAGCTACCTTGATTTTCAGGTACTCTCTCACTTGTTCCATGCATCTCTGTCCAGCTAATGGGATCGAGTTCCCATATGAGCTTGGGACGAGATCCCATGTAGCTCCTAACTTGGGATCGCAAAAGTGAGTTTCGGAGAGAGAAACGTCACCATAGGAGGAGTTTCCTGCAGTTAAGAATTGAATTGTAGAAGGTGCACTTTTAACTTGGAACTTAACGTTGCTATACATAAAAACATATAGGAGTTGAACCAGTTTGTGTTCAACGTTCCTTGTTTCCTACCTGTTTTCTGCTCAAGTTCATGGTCGATCCTGGATTTGATGCTTTTGTAGCTTTCTGATCTGATGAGCAATCACACAAAAATGAGACTCCTGAAACATGAAGCACTTCTTTCATGACATCATATCTGTATCTTTAGTATAGAGGACATCTAAAACACGAAACACTTCTGTGGTTTTCACTTTGTAGGCACAAGATAATATCATGAACCTTCCATTAGCAAATGGTTGGGGAGAAAAGCATCAACTCTTTGTGAAGTGGAAGTACGTTGAAGCAAAGGTATCTTGCTGATGCTTCTGCATATTTTACTGCTAATTATGCAATATTACATTTAGCTTCATGGTTGTAGTCATTTACCCTCACTGCATACAGACAGTTGTTCACTGAAGTCTGGCAATGCCATTGGTAGAACTGCCCCCAACTTCCAATTGGATGTGAGAATATTCACTTTCCAAATTTTTTCCAGTTACTTGATGCTGCCAATTTGCCGTAGCTGAAATTATGAAAGGATTTGGTGCATGTAGTTTCTTGGAGACAAATATAGCTGTTTAGATAAGTAGCCCTGAATGAGAGGAAGGATATGCGCACAAAAATATTTGGATTCTTTTGCTAAAGAGTGTAGATTCATTTATGTTTCTTTTGCAAGAGTTTCTCGACATTCCCATGTCAGTTGGATGCACTATTTCCTGATGCTGAACTGCATCTGCGGCTAACGGTAGCAGGGAATTTAGCTGATACTTTTGGCTATATAACCAAGTCTGATCTTAGTTACAGGATCAGCGTCATATGCCAACGTATTTCTTCGAGACTCAGATATTTAAGCTCCTAATCTAGGAGCTTTGTGAGGGCTCTGTTCAATTAAGGTGCTCCAGACTTAAGACTCTTCTAGATGCCACTCCTGGTCCTACTCCTGCCCCTAATTGTTGTGTCTAAGATTAAGTTCCGCATCTAGCAGGCCATGAAGCACGGGTGCTTCATTTTGGCCGACGTACCAGCACTGGTGTGAATCTGGTGCAGGTGGGGCTTGGGTGCTGCTGAGTAAGCACTAGGTGCGTTTCCAAAATTTAATGTTTTTCAGTTAATTTTCTGAAATTTGGTGCGGCTAGGACACAGTAGGGACATGGGTGAGAAAAGCATCGGGTACTTGAGGGGTCAAAGTTGAATTTTAAACGAGTTTGTCAGGGGTGATAATGCGACTTTTACTCATACCTTAGTTACAACTAAAATTGAACGACAAAGAATGCTAAAAGAATTGTGACCTAGGGTTTCCAGCTTTCTGGACAAAGAGAAGACTGGAGAGCTATGTTGCATGGACTCTTCAAAATGCTTGAAATACCCGTGTTGGACACTCGACACTTGGACATGGGTATAGGATATGTGTCCGACATGCCTCATAGGATACGGTACTATGAATACTATCTTTTAGTGTTTCTTTTAATTGGTTTGGCTTTAAAATGAGACAAGGTCTCAACTAAAACCACCTGCGTCACAGAAAGCACCATTTTTACCTCAGAAATAACTAAAAACCAACAATAGATATGAATATTTTGCCTTGTCCCCGTGTCTCGTGTTATAAAAATTAGACGGACACTCGTACCAAGTCTATTTAACATAGCTGGAGAGAGAGATAAGAAGAGCGGTGTCCGACAGTAGTGCATCCGGCATTGATTTCCGAAAAGGAGTGATTTCCAAAGGACATACTTATCATTGCTGTGGGTTTTTAGTCAATAAACATTCGTTTTATTGTATGTGGGTCAATTTGAGTTTTGACTGCTGTTGCGACCAGTAACTTCCAACTTTTTAGTTTTCTATTTAGGTATCCACTTATTAACTTATGTACTTAAACTAATCCCAATACTTCAAGGAAACTATAGTAATACCAGAACTCATACAAGCTTCATTATGTTCAGCTATACATTGTCATCACTTACAAAACAGCCACCAAACTTAACAAACCCTCACTCGTTTGGAAACAGTAGTATTTTCGTCACATACATACAGAATGTATTGTTATAATATTCGCCTATTCCCAGCCGCACCTGTATCCTGTTTCTTCAAAAATGACATATCTGCGTATAGGCAACCATGTCGTTTCCGTACCAGCACTGGAGACCGTGCTTCTTAGATACTTCTGTGGGGCTTGGTTCTCTATAAATGCTGCATGAAACAGTCTTTACTGCAGCAACGTTAGTGCGTGGATCTCCTGCCAAGGTGCTATGATGTTGATGTACGCACCTCTTTTTTGTCTCGGCATGTGCAGTATACATTGCTTGGCCAATTTTCTAACAACTTAAGAACTAGAGCAACCAGTCATTTCTAGCGTTAACCAGGACTAGGAGAAGAAACTATCCAGATACTCAATAAAAACTGTTGGAACTGGACCATTTGAAAAACTTATTTGATGCAATGTGTCGACAATACCTTGATTTTAGAATCTCTCTTATTTTTCTCAAGCCAAAAAGCCTCATACATGGAACAAAGCAACAATGCATCTATAGACTTGCAGAGTCGGCCAACTATATTAGAAAAGGAGAATGGCACTACGACACCAATAATGATAAAGAAATCAGTTTCCAAGGTTGCACCACCAGCCTAGGCCACCTCCCCAACAAGAAGTCACCCTTCAACCATCCACCGAAGAGTGATAGTAAGATCTATCCTGGTGACGTATCCAAAAAGCACCCTCAAAAAATCCCTCTCCATCAAATCCTAACATCACCCTTCCCTGATCCCTCTAAATTTTTAGGCATTCAACATTCACTACGTAGATTCATTGTTCCTAAGCTCCCAATTCTGAAGATTCCTTATAAAAGTGAAGGGTAGCAACAATTAGCCATGGCTCCCGTCTTCTAATTACAGATTCGGCTAATTGGGTCTTTATCCCTTGCTTATTAGCGTGACAGATTACCACAATTTTGTATAGGTCGGCCTCGGGTTTTACTCATGGGTATGCTTTTAGTATTAGGTGTTTGTCCTATGCAGTCTATTTGGATGCTTGTGCTTTCAAATGCACTTTGCTTGCCAGCAAAAAGCCAAACTAAGATTTGGATTGCAATGCCCCTGAACCGCAGCCCAGCCTCACCTAAAAGGTTTAGTCAAATAGGCTATGTTACATGGACTCTTCAGTTTGCGTGAAGTACCCATGTCGGACACTCGACACTTGGACATGGATATGGGATATGTGTCCGACACATCTCATAGGATATGACATTATCGAAATTATATATAGTTCTTTGTTTCATTAGTTATTGCTTTGAGAGGAGACAAGTTGTCAATTAAATCCAAGTGCATCAGCCAAAATACCTTTTTACCTTCGAAATAACTAAAAAGCAATAACAAATACGAAGATTTTGCCGTGTCCCCGTGTCTTTTTTTTCAAAATTAGACGAGTCCGACACTTGGACACATATCCGATCCGGACACTCGTACCGAGTCCATGTAACATAGCAAATAGGTAGCTGGGGAGACAAGGCTATAAAGGCCTTGAACTTTCACCTCATTTTTCTGATGTTGGAAGATTGACGTGCTTGTGACATGATAAATGTACCAACTCACAACCCGTTTTTAGGACCTCTTGGTATTTGAGGTTTAATCGCTTACCCTCTCATAAGGAAAAGCTGTTGGCTGAGAATCATTAGATTGTTATGTTCTGTTTCTCCTTGACAAACCTTCATTTCTGTTCCTCTTTGACATGGCGTTGATCTGTTTCCCTCTATAGATTTATTACCTTCTGGAGCTGCATAGGGTTGAGAATGTGCAATCGCTCTTACTGAGATTTTGGGATAACTGCATCATGTGCTTTATACCTATGCACTCCATCAATCTCCTACAATGAATGAACTAATTACATTGCTGTCATGCAACGGCTTTTTATATCTACATGAGATGAGTCATTCATTACTTAGATAAGCTACTAGAATAATTCATGGCACAACGATGCTCGAACTCTTGTATATAATTAAATCACGGTCTTCCGAATTATTTATATGAAAACTTACGTTATAACATAGCTTCGAATACTATTGTTTTTGTGGACTAGGAGAGTTATATAAGCCAGTTGTCATCATCTTTTGCAAATGACAGTGTCTCAAAGATGTACCCCTTCAGCAATCTAATAAACTGCTTAATACCAAAGCAAGAAAAGAAAAGAAAGTTTCTTAATATTCGAGAGCTGATGTAAGCATGTATATTAGTCTTGTAACGGTTTCTTCCATGGTTTCCTCTATGGTCATTCTAACTTCATTTGCTGTAAAAGCTTCACCAAAGCAAACGCTTGATTCCTCACTTTGGAAGCTCATCGTGATGGAAGATTTTTAGTATTTCTCAGGCTGCAGCATATTATTATCATGGCTTGATCCTTGACGAGGGAAACACCGAGAAAGCGCATGGGTTGGCTGTAGCTGCTTTGCAAGCAGCAGACGAGTATCTCAAGGAAAGTAAGAAGGTGTGTGAAGCTTTCAACATGGCTCCTCCCCTCTCACGGTATTCTTCAGCCCTTTAGACTGGATTCTTTCCTGTGAAGAAGTATTATGATTAACTTCTTCTATTTGAGTCGGTATCAGTTTGTTTGTTTGTTTGTTTTTTTTTTTCATGGCAGTCTTGCCACAATGAAGCTAAGACCAGTTAGCAGAAACCGCTCTAACTCTAGTGATCTGTTATTCGAAACATTAGATCTGAATCACGAGGGAGAGAGTCGCCCCAATATTTGCATATTGTGAGCGCTGCTAAAGTTTCATATCCTGGATAAGTCAGAACAAAAATAAGGCAACTTTGACAAGGGAATGACAATGGCGCGTGAGGCCTATAATCATGCCCAAATTCCTAAAATCATGCGATGTATAGTTAAGTAAACCGTGTCTAGATTCAAATCAGGTTTTAAGCCATAGTCTGGCATATTGCATTCGATAACATAACATGCGACCAGATTAATGCCTAGATAACAAACAAAACTACTTACCTTTTGTTCTTGATAGTCAAAACTATTTATCTTTGTTAGTATTTTCCGCTGGAAAAATAGAAATTTGGGACTTGATATTACGTATTGACAAATGTGCCAGCATTGTATGCACATGTTCATACAAAAGCATTTTGATGTGCTTTTTGCTTACCACATGAATGTTCACCTTAGTAAACATACCAGTATGATATAAATAAAGGAGGGGATAAACATAATATATACTCAATACATCAAAGGTACTTAATCCAATATAAGTGGGTTCCTTTAAAGGACAAAATAAAAATTTAAAAGGAACCGATCAATCAAATCCTAACATATATGACTCAATCTCTAATTTATTCAAATATTGTAATATCAAATCATGCATAAAATGATTTAAATGAAATCATGCACGTGGATATGCTTGGATTTCCTGGAGTAAGTTTACCAAGTCCTCTAATCACCCGAGTTGAAAAGAACTCCCCGAGTTGAAAAGAACTCCTCTTTGGAGAGATAAAGTGCCGGTACTATTCTAACAATGCAGCATCAAGCTGGCGCTCATTCGCATTAAACCAGGTATGATTCGTGTCGGGGCGGTTCTTCTATCGGACTAGAAGCAACCACCAAGGTGAGAAGCTAGGGTCTGATCCAGGATACGCTCAATGACATCAGGAGGCTGCGACATGACTGGAGGATAGGCAGGCACGGTAGTCAGTACAATGGAACCGATAGGAACACCTCAAACAATGGGAGGGTCAAAATTGCCTCGGTGAAAAAACAAATGCTGCACATTGGAAACTGGGCTAATGCTCATATTAAAAGCTAAGTCGAGCAAATAAGTGTGAGGCCTTTGTCTAAGAATTATATAGGATGGTCCAAGGGCCTGTGTATACAATTTTTTGAAGGGATTATAAGGTAACCCTTAAGGTTTACACGAGCCATAACAAAGTTCTCAGCATCAGCAGCAAGTTTATATTTTCATTACTCAGCCATATTTTTTGACGGATTTCAGCATTCAAATCACCGATATTCTGAGCAAAAATAGCAGTAGATGCCAAAGGACAGGAGTTAGCAGGCAGCGGAATCAAATCAATGGCCTGACGGGGGGGAACGAGTGACAATCTTTAAATAACTCTTGGCAGAGTTATTGTATGAAAATCAGCTCGTGGTATAATCAGGTCCCACCCTCTCTCTTACCCACCAACCAAACAATGCCTTAAGTTACACAAACCACGATTAACAACATCAATTTGACCATCGGTTTGTGGTTAAAAATCAGAGGAGAATTTTAGCAGAGTGCCAAAAGCTTGCCATATGTTCTTCCAGAAACAACTAATAAAGTTGACGTCTCAATTGGACACGATAGAGGTGGGTAAGTCATAGTGGCGAACCATTTCCTTAGCCACATAGGAGGCATCAACGGTCTTGCTACAGGGAGTGAAATGCGCCATGAGGGAACAATTATCAACAAGGACAGCATCCTGCCCTCTAATGGTTTTAAGTTACCCTAAGAGAAAGTCCACGCTCCTATATTCCCATTGAATGTGAAGGGATTTAAACTCATAGCTTTGCTCGTATTAGCACTAGACTGGGAATAGGGCTACAACGAGTCACAGAGGGAGGTGGAGCATAGTCAGTGGATCACTGAGAAGGTGCCAAATGAGACTGAAAAGATGTTCCTCACGAGGGAGTGACGCCTACCGAAGGGACTTCTTTCTTAATACACATGGCCTTATAAAAGGCGCTCCTCGAAGTGTGACATATATTTTGCTACCCCCGCAATTTGTCTCAGTTGTATCATCTACGAATGCTTCTCTTAATGGTAGTAGGTGAATGGTAATTTTCTTCTAATCTGAAGTGCGTCCCTGCTCATGTCGTGATGGGAGGTTCTGCTAGCCTTGCTAGGATATCCTCAACTCTAAGCCAATGTCGTGTCATAGCCCCAGCTAATCTCATCGTAGCATATCTAAACCACTCGGTCTTACACGCGATATAATCTAAAATGATCCTCCATCTCATCTAACCATTATGAAACGTGGACATTGTCTATATGACCATTGAAGCTAGCAGCATCGACTTTGACATGACATGTTGCGTCCCAAAGTCATTTGGTTGGTAATGTGGCTCACCTGTGCTCATGATCTCCCACTGTCAAAAAATAAACACTGTTTCCCCGAGACTTGTCCAACTGGGAAACAGAACCCGTTGCAATGGTAAGAAGTCCAGACTGGTTATCTTTAGGACCTAAAGGAATCATTCGTCGGTTTCTCCCTGAGGGTTCCCTCATTTCCCTAAGGATATATGGATTAGGTGGAGGCATTGCTAAAGAGTAGGCTGGTTTCTAACAATCTTGAAGAGGACCCATGCAAATTCTCAAGGGTTTGGAATCTCTCCTCAAAGATCTTATCTCTCCCACTAACCATGATGAAAATGGTCAAATCTGTCTAAAACTTAAATGAGCAACTATGAAAACTTTAAACTAATGAAGATGGTTCAAGAGGAAACTAATGAGTAATAAAATCAACAATTTTGTGCTTGTGTACAAGGTGGTTTGCGAGTGATGGAGTATTATGTAATGGAATATGGTAATGGGGCGACTTTAAACGATACAGGTCCAAGGTCCACATTTTGGACCCATAGCAAAAATAAACTCACCAACAAATATAAAAATTAAAAACTGAATTTTTAATGCGAGAAAGCGTACTCCTCAATATCCCGCATTGCCTAGAAACCTGTGTACTAAATTAAGTTTGGGCTTCAACAACTAGGAACAAGTAACTGCAAAACTGGGTTGGAATCTAGATTAGCTTATAACCCTGGATTGGTTAAAGAGGCTGTCCCCATGACGACGGCGAGGTGACGACAATAGCAGCGACAGTTGCTCTTGCTGACGATGATGTCAACGACAGACACAATGATGATGTCGATGTGAAGACTTAACCGCGATGTTAGTGTGGATGGCGGCATTTACGCAAACAATGTTGGCTGACAATGCGATCAAGCGTTATGATCCAGCTCACAGAGCGAGGTGACAGCGGTGGTGATGACTCGACACAGCAAGGTGGATGGCAGGTCATGATGTTGGCGATGATGTTGACTATGAGGGTTTATTGCAATAATGGTGCTGCTGTTTTCAATCGGGAATGTCATGCTGCTGCTGATGATGATGATGCAGCAGTGGTGGGGCTGATGCGGAATTATAGTCTCATTATGCGCTGTCTGGATGTGGCCAGCCTTCTTTTCAGTGGGTCAAGCAGGTGGACGAATTAATTTGGGTGTGTTGCTTATAATCTTGGGCCCTAGGGAACCTGCTCCGATAGCAAGTGAGAGCATCTGACTCAAAACTAATTGCAATTATATATTAAGGTACTAAGTGTAAATTTCCAAATATTGAACTATATTATAAACAACCTTTAATTAGTCAGTCTTTTTATGGGAGAAAATAAAGTTTGGAAACAATCAATTAAATCAGAATCAATTAAATCAGAATTGATTTAATCATGTTTTAATAGATTTGACTGAACCTTATATATATTCAAATACCGAAGCACAAAATTTTAATTTATTCTCTTGCTTGAAATACAAAGCAAAATCAAGCACATGGATGAGCTTGGAGATTCTAGAGTTAGTCTGCCAAGTTCGATTAGTCTATGTTGTGTTCCCATTACTATGGCACCACATTCCATTGATGGTAATGTTCCCTGTACCTGTTCCAGGAACCAAAACGATCCACACTCCAGGCAACATTGGTCCAGACTATCAGTACACGATAGATAAGTGTATATGTATAAATGTAGATTTAATGTTTATGGGGAAACCAAACCTAAGAAATTGCTCAGGTCACTTCTCTACAAAAGACAAGAAAAAAGCGGCATTTCCAACAAAGTTACACCCTAGTTCTCTCCCCCAAGGTAAGTACTGTGAGATCTTATGAATTTTTTTTTTCCGATCTCCATGAAGAGCCATCACACAAATCAAGACAATTCAGCCTCTATTTAGTTCCACATATTCTCAGCCACCATCGGATATGTAAGCTTCGGCTCTCATCAATCAATGATGACGGTCGTCAAATTTTGAGGCGATGAGGAAGAGACATAATCATTGGCGGTAAATCAAAGTTCATTCACCAACTCATTTTGAAATTATTCATGCCAATACCAGAAATTCACCTGAACCCTTGATATAAAGACAGATTCCACCATATGAAAAATCACAGTAGTGTGAAATGGTTTTGGTGGATGGATCTCAAAATCCCACAGTTCCTGTGGTGTATACTAAGGTGTGGTATGGAGAACCCAAAGGGCAAGAGAGAGAAAGGGTGTGCATGATGTGAGTATGGGATAGTGGTGACTGTAGCAGTGGATGAGTCGGATTATGCGAAGGATGAGGAAGTACAGAGGAAAGGAAAATCTACTAATGCCTCATCACATCACTTGAGAGAGCAACATAGTTTTCGGTCTTTCACCGAGAAGTTGCCTGAGCAATTTCTCAGGTACGGTTTTCCCTACGTTTATATGTAGATGGCTAACCTATAAGGCGAACCTTGGTGCAACGCTGCGGTTGCTCCATGGTAACGGGTTCAAGACACATAAACGGCCTCTCGACAATTTAATGGGGTTGAGATTGGGGCCTCGTGCACCAGTCCGCCCTTTTCTTCAACAGTGCTCCGCACTAAAGTGTAAGATTCCTTGATAAGAATTAAAAATTTAAAATTGCAAATTTTGAAGGTTTCTTTTTCATGGAAAATCTTGCCTCGTGATTAAAGTAAATACCAAGGAATTTCTGCCATTAGTTAGATTTTGAATTCTCATATTCTTACTCTCTCTCAGCAGCAAGACCATAGAACGATAACAATACATACATATAAGCTAAGTATTTCATCATATTGTGGTATATTTATCAATTTTTCATTCTGTTATTATATGTTTAGATAAATAAGCAATATACTGCATTCTTGTTCAAGTCCATAGACCTCTGACTATTACAGCATACGACATAATTATATACAAGAATACATTTTAGGCACAACATTTCTTATGAAAGGACACACCCAATCAAACGTGTCTCCTTTGGCACAATCTCCTCCACCAGATCCGTCCTGTACGGTTGTCTTAAAAAAAGGAGTGCAGTCAAAAAGCATTCCATGAAAGAATCCGTTGATAGATTCATGAATAAGGTAGGTAGAGTATATGCGGCCCTTTTACCACTTAAATAATAAATAATTACGACCAGACCTTGCCACTTTCATCAACCCAAACACACTTTAGCAAAACCTCAAATGTCAACCGTTGATGTCGGCACAAGTTAAATGGACTGGACTCATATTTTTTCTCATATAGCTGCTGGAAGTGGCTTTGGATAGGCAGGCATTTAATGCAATGATGGGTCTAAATATGCTTTCACTTCGATGTCATAGAATTTAGAATTGATCTGCTGTGCCAATAGAAAAGAGTGAAATTTCTGAATCAAACTTTAATGGGGTTTGATCTTTCCGATGGTCAGATCAGATTGCTTGCCCCTAATGGCGGCTAGGGCAACAATCCTCTTCGCTTGAGAGTGAGAAAGTGGAGACTAGTAACTGGTAAAAAGTGAACAACTGATGCTTCATAGTCTAATTTGGGAGGGTCTAAGATTGAAACATCCTGTAAAAAGGAATATGGGACAAAAATTATGAAGTCAGGGAGGATGTTGATTTCCTATTCAGGAGAGCTAAAAATTGCGTAGACTAAGGCATGCTCTAGACCTTTTCATTTATGTAGACCAAGTCAGGCATGCTCTAGACCTTTTCATTTGTGTAGCATCTTCTGTTATTCAACTGAATAATTTTGTTTGATTGATGGGGATGAGTTATTGTTGGTATCTATTGGAATCATTGATCTCCAGGAATGCTTATCATCAGATCATGCTGGGTTATGTGGCCCTAAGTAATGCTTTTTGATGCAGAAACCCACCTCTTTGGGGAACCATGAAGTATTTATCTGAGAAAATTCCCAAAGACACTTCTAGTAAGGTGCGAATCAATCGCGATCTGTACGCTCATGAAAAGTAAGTCAAAGTCTGGCCTCACTATCCTTTTATTAGCAGTAGACCGGTGATACAGAAAAAGCTGTTACTCATCTGTTTGATGTGTGATTATGCCAATTGGTATTCCACTTCAATTTTGCCCACTACATTTTGTCACTGAAGATTGAAAAGGTGGCACTTAAAAGTGCCCTTAAAAACAATTTTGGAGTGGGCTGGATCAATTTAAGTGTCAATTCCCATGATAGAAATTTTGGTGAATAAATTTAAGGAAGTTTACTGGATTACTGGATCATATTCACATTTTTCTCTTTAAACCCAAAATGTTATTTCATTCTCTTTAACAAGTCCCTGATAATCTGATTCAGAGATATCCCAGTGAAGGGAAAACACCTAGTACTGACTACAATAATTGCTAGGTTTTATAGATCACTTCATCTCAAAGTTTTAATGCATGATTGCAAACAAACACATGCGCACGCGCACACGCACACGTATATGTTGCCGCCTTGTAAAAGTTTCTTACTTCGCAAGTATTCTGTAGAATTAGGGAGACAGCACCAACATTGCCCGACTTTGCTCTGGCCCTGAAACCTGATGAATTCCAACTTCCTCAAGTGGACGCTTCTTGGAACACTGAGAATATAACTAAGCCGCAATTTGGCCCAAACAAAAGTGATAGAACATGAGAAGTTTATGGCCTGATTGTAAAGATGGAGGGCCTGCCAATACACGGAATCGCAAGTTGCAACGAAATGATACATACTTGTGCTGTTTGTACCAAAGGTTCATCGCTGTTGCCTTCTCAGTTTGATGAATTTGTTTCCCCCGTTTCCTGAGTTACTTATAGTCTGTGATAGAGCTTTGGACAAGTCCCTGGTGTGCGTGAATCAACTGGAGGGAAACGGACGATGTTCTTTGCCAATCTGCAAATAATGGTGTCTTTTTTTGTCATTAGACAACAGCCTGTACAATATGCCTTTGGTTTGATAGACTCCTTTTACAAGCAGTGTAAAAACTCTGTTGTTACACGAAATGGAATGTCATTTCTTTACCAGAACCGAAAGTCTGCAGGTGTATCCTTCTTTTTCTTCGCCTCTTTTTTGCCAAAAAGATTTTTTAGTGACTGAGTATTGATCTTTTACCGACAAACAAGGGTGAATTAGCATGTTAGGGTGTGGAAATACCATCTCCCTGATGTTTATATATTTATACAGTCCAGGGGAGGGTTGCAAAAATGAAAAGCACTATGACCAACTTGGTTAAAATCCTAATACAACCATCAAGTAACATAAAATTAGGATATAGCTTTCATTACTCTCGAGGAGGACGTGAGTGCAAGTATCCGGTCAATAAGCCTTCCTCAGTACTAAAAATCCACAATTTTGAGGCCAGTGGAACAACTAGACCAAGCAACAGCAAAAATTTACGCACAGTCGCAGAAGTGATGAAGCAAAATTTGTAACCGTGGTTCTTTGCAATCTTTCTTTTAACGAAGTCCACTGAGGCCAGAGAAGAGAGTATCATGACCCGAAACTTTGCGCACAACTGTTTTTCCTTCCATGTTTGCAACAATTTTTTGAGGTGCTCCTTGTGCTTGTTGCACTCTTTTAATACACCAAAATAGATCATGCCTATTGTCTGTTGTGAGTTACGGTAGAGATGCAGTAGCTCTACTTACAGCCGTCGGATCAAAACGGACGATCCTGCATCGCTGTATCACCAAAGCCACTTAAAAAGCATCCGTTAATAGACCAACCTTTCTTCCGTCCAAACAATCTCTCTCTCTCTCTCTCTCCCCCCCCCCCCCCCCATAAATCCTTCTCTCGATCTCTAAATCCATCTTCACTACCTATCTCTAAAATTAGGTCCCCCTTTCCATATCGATCTACCCTATTCGCTCTTGTTGGTGATACCCTTACCGCAAATCAATATTGGAGAAAACCTTTGATCTTTATAGTTGATAAACAAGTTGTTGATCCTTGGCAAAGGGTGTTTATTTAAAAAGTCACTTTTTTATTTCCTTATAATCGACACAAAGTCGCAGGCTCCGATCCTTCTTCTTAATAGAGAGAATAGTTTCTCCCCTGCGACTCCCATCCTCCTTGTGAACAAAGAGAATAGGTACTCCCCTACGACTCCCATCATTCTTCTTAATAAAAGAGAACGAGTCGCCGTGACACACACGATGCGTGTGCAAAACTAAAATTAATAATATAAAATATTCATCATGTATAAATATTTATTATTACATTCGGTAAAATGAATTATACATTATAAAAACTAAAAGTAGTTATTTACTATTTAAACTTTTGTTTTATGAATTTTTCAAGAAAAAAAATAATAGAATAACACTTGTCATCATTCTAGATAGGTAGTTATGTAACACCAAAAATGTGTTACACCAAATCATATTTTCCCTTTATATATAGTATAGATAGGCTAGGTACTCCCATGGTGAGACACTAGATTTGATAAAAAAAACCCTTTTCCAGTGAGTCTTCTTGCTTCACCTTGAGTTCTTACAATTCAACAAGGGCCAATCTATATGGGGCCTTGGAGATAGAGCCTGTACCAGGTACTAAATCGATGGAAAACTTTATCTCCCTATCCGGCAATATTCTAGGCAAATAAATTGGGAAAACATATGGAAACTCCTTTACTACATGAATATCCTTTAACTTTGGTTAGCCTTGCGGAGTCCCTTACCATTGTCAGATAAGATTTACAGCATTATCCCAACATGCTTCTAACTTGTAAAGCTGATATTACCCTTAGAGGGCAGAAACCTTACTACCCACGAAAACATACTGTACTTGGCATGAAATTTCGGATCTCACCTTCTTGCTATGACAATTTATTAAGGCGTGATAGGTAGGTAATCAGTTCATTCCAAGAATGACATCAAAGTCTCTCATGTCTAATACTGTCAGATTTACTAGTAACTTAAGATTTTCCAACGTGATGACGAAAGATATACAAATACCATTAGTAACTAAAACACCTCCTGCTTGAGTATTGACACTCGTAGGTTTGCACAACCATTTATGCTTTCCAACCAAATTGGCCTAGACAAATGAGTGGGTAGTACCAGAATTAAGTAACACAAACCCTTCCCAGAGTCAAATATGGAATATAGTTGGCTTATCCTTTGTTGCCCCTAGTGTCCTCTTGATGTGGAATATACCTGGGCTTTCCTTCATTTGCCCCAATTATCGGCAACCCTACTGGATAGCCCAGCCCGAGCTTTATACTGTCAGTTCTGATACCATTTATAATAACCCAGTTCGTGGCCCTACTACAGAACAATGCCTCCTTCAAAAGGGCTAACCAAGTAGGTTAGATAAGGACTTATAGAGGCAATCTCAATGCAGGCCCAATAGCCAATTATGCCTTAGTATCCTTGCAAAAGCTCAATCACATATAGTCTAGAATCTTCCTTTCTAACCAATGTGGGATATACCTGGTTCACCCTTCGTTACTGTCAACCATTGGCAACCCAACTTGATAGCCTAGCCAGAGCTTTTGAAAGTCAGCTCTGATACCATCTACAATGACCTGGTCTACAGTCCCACCATAGGGCATTGCACGTACTTCTTACATAATAGGTAAGGTCTTATAGGGGCAATCTCATACTATTCCATATTCGAAGTGGAATATCAATCTCCCCTCTATTACACCTTAGTGTCTTTGCTAAGGCTCAATCAACATAGCCTCGATTTTCTTCTCTAGCTAATGTGGGAAAAACAAATCCAACTTACACTTCATTGCCCCAACAATCCTTCATGTGAGATATACTCGGGCCTGTCTTTGTTTGCCTAACCAGTGCTAACTCGACTGGATAGCCCAGCTCAAGCTTTTGAGAGTTGACTTTGATACAATCTGACCTAGTCTATGGCCCTATCACAGGATAATGTCTCCCTCAAAAGGGTTAACCATAGGAGGTACTTCTAAGATAATAAATAAGGTTTTACAAAGGCAATCTCATAGTAATCCATATAATTTCCCATCAAACAACGCCTAACAGTTGCCAAAGGAACGTGGTAAAACTTATTCTCAATGCCCTGTTAGATGTTCATCTAAGACACAAAACAACCAAATGAGCTTTAAGCCCAAAAAGTACCCACCGTCTTTTAAGGTTAGTGCCATGTGCACAGAAATAGAAACAAATTAATCTTCGTGTCTTGTTAATCAATCATGCATTTGAAGACATAACATAACTGTTCCCAACCTACCTTGATCGCACCCAGGACCTACTGGGGGTCCCGTTTTGGGTAACACGTCGACACTGTCAATGGTCAATTTTTCAACGCATTGAACTGGTTAAAATACGCACGCCTAAGACACGGGTGTTCTTCGCTTCGTCCATCGACATGGTCAAGGAGCCATATGTCCCCGCGACGCCGACCGCCGTCTACACGACGGCTTCCCGACGGTCGTCACCCAAAGTCGTGCGTGCCAACTCCTCATTGTCCGTGACCACACACCGTCTTTGTACACCCATCAGGCACAACTGCACCATGCTCAATTCGCCCATGTGCCATCTCCATGACGACCGTCGCTTACGGCCGTGCGCCTTCCCCGAGGGACCTTTCGCCGGTGGCCGCATACTCTAACTTCATCATTACCAGAAATTACATCCATCATTCTCGTACAACATGCACACTCGGCTCACGTCCGCCTTCGGGACACCCGACCCGCACTGGTGTGCTGTCTCCACAATGGTAATTGCCGCGCCCATGCGCAACTTCCATGACATGTGCCCTCGGCACCAGGTATTCTCTTGTGACGATCATTGTTGCACCCATGCGCCACTTCCATGACATGTGCCCCCAACACCAAGTATTGTCTTGCAACGGTCGTCGCTGCACCCATGTGCCACTTCCATGACATGTGCCCCCGACACCAGGTATTGTCTTGCGACGGTCGTCCCTGCGCCCATATGCCATTTCCATGACGTGTGCTCCTGACACCAGGTATTCTCTCTCGATAGGGGTCACCGTGCCCATGCGCCACATCACCAAGTATTATCTTGGGAGAAGTGTCACCACACTCATGCGCCACAACACCATGTATTATCTCACGACAAGGGTCGCCGTGCCCATGCGCCATAATTATGTCACGTGCCGTTGGCATCGTCCCGTGCACCACAATCTTGTTACATGCCCCGGGCATCACACTCATTGACCACACCATGCGCCCCCGCCATGGGTGTGGAACTTGCTTCGACTTACTCTTCAGAGTCTGCAGCATTCCAAGGGACTCCACTTGTAGTGCTCTAGCATGAGGACCCTTCGCAGATGCATCTAAGCTGCCACCATGTCCACTCACGTTATCGGTGATCATCGAGCGCCCCTCACGATGATGAGCCCTGGGTCACTCCGAGAGGGAGAAGGTCTTCAGAGGGCATCATGCCTGGTCTGCCTGACAGTTGAGCACATGGACCTTCCCTTACCGCTGTCAAGTTCTCTTTGCGTCTCTAGACGCACCCTTGTGGGATTCAATAAGGGCTTGGACCAGTGGCTAGGGCAATGGGCTTACTCTAATCATGCCGACACTATGTGGTCAGTCTTTTTAGACAGGTAGAGCGACGTTGTACGGGGCAAGCAGTGCAAATATGGGAACCAACAGTCCAAAGGAGCACCGATATCTTTGGATTCCCTGGTGATGTGTCACTCCCAGGGGATAACATGTGGCAATTGATGACACATACATACTGTTGCCTATAAATAGAGGACTTTGTAATTCATTCAAGGACTTTTGACTCATTCTTACAAAATTACTTCCTCACTCTAGAACTCAAGAGCTCTTAGATTCTAGAGAGAGAAACACATTTGGACATGATATTGAACATAACATTGGACCTTGACTTGGACCTTAACTTGGACTGTCAACTACCGGCCCTGTTCGTCTCAGCATTGTCACTCTTCACGGCCTGTCTGGGATGCCTTAATCTCTGCCCTTACTCCACCCTCACTGTCTCTCAATTTGTACATCTGGTAGCTGACTAGGACTGCATCCTTTGTGGCACCACCACGTAGGTACGAACCCACTTTCCTTGGCATCATTCTGGCGACTCAGCTGGGGTGGTGTGCATTGTATTACAGTCTGCCTGCCTTCCACACTTAGGCACCATGCCTGTACAATGGAGAGCTATTGGGAAGACCAGTCATGGCCTCAACCCTACTGTACAAGAAGAAGACCATCTCCGTGACCAGGAAGAGACCAGTGCCACACGACTCCAAGACTAGCCACCAACCACTGCACCTGATGTACAAGTTGTAGTTAATGTGGCCATCCAACACTGGGTGGCAGTTGGTAAAGACGAAAAGGAAAAAGAAAATCAATGGCCCATGTGAAGAAAATCGAATAGCTACAGTCAAGCGCCCAGCCTTGCGCCTCCACTGTCGCTTCACTAAGCGCGCCTGGGCACCTAGGCGCAAGAGGCGCGCGCCTTCTTGAAAGGGCTGCGCCTAGGCCTAGGCGAGGCGTGATGTGTGAGCCTAGCTGCGGCTTGCGCCTAGGCATGCTTTTTATAACACTGGCACTACGTTAAGGATTGTAACGGGTTAAGAGACATTTTTGCAAAGGTCGCTATGGACGACCTAAAGTTAAGAAAGAACAACGATGTGCATGGGCACCTTTACCCAACGCATGGCAACAACAATAAAGAGCATCAGGTTCTCAAGGCTGTCAACGACCATGTTGAGCCTCTCATCAATAAATTCTCAACGGAGGCCATCCCCATAGTCACACCTCATGCGCCTCCAGCCAATCAGCCAACACCCGCCTTCGGGCAAATGACAAAGATTAAAGGATTTTTTTTTATGAAATGGGGTTTTACCTCTCTAACTATCTGATCAAGGTCACTACCGAACTTAGTCCCGAATGCTTTATTGCCCAGGTTGAACCCTGACACATCCCTTCCACTGCCTTGGTTTTCTCGGACGAAGACTTACTGCAGGTCGAACATCATAATTGATCGTTGTTTTTGGAATGTACCATTAATGCCACGGGCTTCCGTCGTGCCTTGGTAGGCTGCGGTGCCTCAGTCAACATCATACCTCTTATCCCCTTGCAAAGGGCTGGCATCCCTTTAAGAAAAATAATCCGCGACCTTGTCAAGATCACCGGCTTCGGGCAGGGTCCTCAGTCAACTCTTAGCCATATCACTGCCGACCTCATGATCAGGACCGTACGTCGCGACACTATATTTCATGTGATAGACATTGAGCCTGTATTTTATCTCCTGCTTGGCCGACCATGGATTCATGTCAATAGAGCTGTTCCCTCAACGTACCATCAGTGTGTGAAACTGGTGGCTGGTCCAGTGGGACATGAGGTAGCAATGACAATCCCAGCCACTAAGGCTTCGTTTGAATGTGTCGAATCATACTTTGTCAAGGCCTCCTTCTTTACCGAACTTGCTGAGGATAGTGAGAATGCCACCCACGTTTATTTGACCAGACTACCAAACTAGGACGAGCTATGCAGAAACAAGCCCCCTAAATCTAAGGCCAAGAAGAATAGTAAGAATAAGGGGTAGCCTATTTATTACCTCAGTAGGACGATCAGGGGACATGAAGCCAACTGCTCCGAGATTGAGAAACACTGCGTAGCCTTGGTTTACACCTCACAAAAATTTAGACATTACTTTTTTGCTCACTAGATCACACTTGTAACCAAGGTCCGATTCGCTCTGGCCGACTTTCCCGCTGGCTGTTGCTCTTGGCTAACTTTGGCTTATCTATCAAGAACCTTATAGCTTTACGAAGTCAAGCACTTGCAAACTTCTTGGCCTTCTTCCCACGCCAATAGTACAAATTGACCTCAGATCAATTACCTGGGGAGGAGACAACCGTAATCATCAACATTGATGAATTATGGACGCTTGAGTTTGACGCTCAGCCACCAGCAAAGGTCCAATAGAGCACCCCTCCGGCAAGGGGGTGTTGGTATAGTCCTTCGAAACCCAGATGGTGTTACCACCTCCCTATCCTTCAAGCTTGCATTCCCAGTGTCTAATAACAAAGCTGAGTATGAGGCGCTTGTCATTGACCTAATTCTATCCATCAGTATGGGGGCTAAGTCATTATGTGTAAAGGGAGACTCAAACTTAATTATGAAACAGGCTGAAGGGGAGTTTACGGTCAATGAACCAGCCTTGGCACCTTATCGTGCCTTGGTGAAACACTTGGAAGGAATACTCGGCCAAGTCCAATATGAACATCACAACAAGTGCCACAACAGACATGCGGACAACTTGGCCACAATCTCATCAAAGATAGAGCTTGATGGTGAATAGCGAATGGTAACCATCATCAAAACGACAGAACCCTGCACAGCTTTGAACTTAGTCCCAAAGGACACTATTGTAGACGATTGGAGGTAGTCAATTGTCGACCAACTCAAGGCACCATCTCTTGCTTATGCCTCTACCCTCATGGACTTTTTGATGTTGGGAGATGTCTTGTACAGACAATGTCCTAGAGGAACTCTAGCCAGGTGTTTGGCACCAGAAAAAGCAAAGCATAAACTTCAACTTGGCCATCAGAAGTGTTACGGCCTCGACGGTCCCCCTCTATACTGTCGCCTTCAGCGATTCAGCCTCTTCTGGCCATCCATGGCCAATGACGCTTCAGATCTTCAACATGATTGTCCAGAATGCCTATATGCCCCAGAAAATGCGAAAGCCCTTGTGATCGACGCAAGGATGACTGGCGCCAGCCTTTCATCCAATACTTGTCATATGAGATTCTACCACCTGACCGCAGCTTAGTCCGGGCTATCAAACAAAAATTGGTCAGATATTTTGTGACAAAAGGTGAGTTATTTTGCAAAGATTTTTTAGAGCGCATCATGCAATGCTTGTAGTGTGCCCAGGAAATACAAGTGATCGATGAGGTGCATAACGGGGATTGTGGTGAGTATCAAGGCTCTTAAAAAGCTATACACATAATTGCTGAGGTTGGGTAACTACTGACCGACTGTGGAATCTGATTCCATCTCCCATGTCCGACATTGTGAACCTTGCCAGAGGCACGCCAACAAGATGCACACGCTAACATCCGGCCTTCGTATGATCTTGGCCCCTTGGCCATTCCACTCTTGGGCTCTCGACCTCATCAGCCTCATACACCCACCCCAGAGGTCACATATGGATCATGGTCACGACTGAATGCTTTATGAAGTGGGTCGAAGCCATACCTATACGGAAGTCCACGGGAGAAGTCATCTCTAAATTTTACGTGACCACATCATCTTTCGCTTCAGCATCCCCCGGCGTATCATGTCTGAAAACGGCAAGCCGTTCATCAACAAGGATGTTTGAGCTCTTATGGAAGGCTACAACATCAACCATGCCACATCAACACCTTATTATCCACAGGGCAACGGTCAAGCTGAAGCCTTCAACAAAACTCTACTCCGGTTTTATCACGGATGGTTTATGATGCAAGGGGGTTATGGTCTGAGAAGCTAAGTATGGCACTTTGGGCTTACAGAACTTCAAGACACACAGCAACAAAAGCCATGCCCTTCTCCCTCGTCTATAGGGACGAGTGTATAGTACTAGTCGAGATCGCGATCACCTCGGACAGACTCTCCTTAGGCAGCAGTCTCGGGGAGGAAGAAACCAGACTGACAACCCTTGAAAGCCTTAATGAAAAAAGAGCCAATACCTTGCGCCGAATAAAGAAATATCATGAACAGCTCAAGCAAGCCTATGGGAAGACAGTCAAGCCACAGTTATTTACTGAAGGCGACCTCGTTCTCCAAGCCACCAAGCATGTACGCGCCAACATGTCAGCCCCCAAGTTTACACCAAATTGGGAAGCCCCTTTTATAGGTGCATGCAGCCAGAAAGCTTCTATCTCATGCTCAACCGTGACGATGGACAGATCACGGCCCCTATCAACGGTCACTACCTGAAGAAGTATTATGCATAGTCAGTTGTGGATTGTTTCCCCTAGCCCTACCCGCCCAAAGCTTAGAACATTTGAACACATAGCATTTTTTGTACATGCATACATGTTTATAGACTTGTAACTTTTGCTTATTATTACAAGTTCTCACTTTACTCATGTAACGACATTTTGGCCCAAATAAAATCAATGAAAAATCATTCATTTTCCTCAATTACTATATGCAATGCATAATTTTTTTTTATTTTCACCCCTGTTCACTAAGTAACCTGCTATGGGCGGGGAAGGGGGAACACCAACAGGAAGCCACACATATAAGTACAGTAAAAATATAAGCATCACACCACAACAAGTACAGGTACAAAGGAACCATACAACTGCAATATCCATGTCAACAAAATGTATACAAATCAAGGTTCATAGGCCACTACGGACCCAATGTCTACTAGAAAATACAAAGTTCAAGATATCTAAAGTAAGGGAGCAAACAATGCTCCAACAGTATCAAAAGTGTAAGCCTCTAACGATTAGACCATCTGCTATCCCAATCGGCATGCCGGCTCTTTATCCCTGCCCGTTGATCCTCTGCCTCGTTCAGCTATCTTTTTACCTCCGCCAGCTGGATCCATACCTTTGCCACCCTCGCCTCTACCTCCATCCTCTCTCGAGTCACCTCCATCGCCTCTATATCAAGCACCCGCCTCTGACTCTGCAAAGCCACCTCCTGAGCCCCTGTAAAGGTCAACCCTGTTGTTGCCTCGACATTCTTACCCTTCGATCTGATATAGTTTTCCAACCAGTCCAACTGGAAGCCAAGAGATAGAAAGGGCGTGAGATCAGAAATAAACTGTGATATAACCTCTGAAGTCAAGCCTGATGCCGACACCCCACCAAAGGTCACTGGCCAATCCACGAATGCAATGTACGCCACCTTCAAGAATACTGTGCCCTGAACGTAATAAAGCCAGCAAATATCTACGGATGTCTCGCCCTTTTCATCTCTAGTCGGCACACTACTGCAGTAGACAATCCAATGCCTTCCCATCATGCCCCGTCCACCTACCTGACTGAGGACCTGCCGCTGGTATCACTGACCCCCGTACCGCCTCCGCCGTTTGACCGGGCCTCAATAGTAGTAGAATGCATCGCCAAAGAGCATCATCGGCTTCTACTACTGACCCTAACAATGTCTCTAGAAGAGGCTCCGTAATGGATGGAGTAGGCACCTCCTGCCAACCCTGACAATGTGTTCGGAAGAGGCTCCAAAATGGATGGAGCAGGGGCTTCCTGCCGCGGTGACAAATGTGTAACCACTGTGTGTGTAGCTATCAACCCATCACGAGCCCCTGATGGAGCATCTGGCTCTCTACCAGTCCACCAATCATCCCCCTCAAATATCTGAGAGTCACCCATCTGGCCTCCTTGACCGTTTCTACTAGGATAGGATACAACTTGGACTACTGTCCGACTCTATAATACATCCTGCTCCCCTGCCTTCGCCTCAGCATCGACCTCATTAGTGGCCGCCTTGGTGTCCTCAGTGGCATCGTCTTACTAACCATCAGCATCATAATCAGCATCATCGAACCCCTACCAAGCAAAGAAAAAGCGATCTTAGAACATAACTAATGTGATAATCAACAACTATACAAAGAAAGCAATGAGTAATCCTAACCTTAGAGTCCGACTCTTCCAATACCTCCCGCGGCCTCTTCGGCCTGAGTCCACTAGCTGCTGGAGAACCTTAGCCTACCTGTTGTGCTCTCGCCATCATCCCAACCCTCAATGTCGAAAAAGGACCCTTGCCTGCACTTGGCACCCTTGGCACATGGATGTCGGCTCATGTGTGACGACATCACCCTCTGCATCACCCCGTCGCCCAGCATCATCCCCTGCATCTCTTTCCGTACTAACACCTGAGATACCAATAAGTAACGCGAACATGCCGGACTGCCTCTTGACCTGCGGAGATATCAACCCTAACCCTCTATCACCAGAATATACGTCTACCCTCTGCCTGTAGTCATAACCAAAAGCCAAGGATAAACGGTCAGGACTATACATCGCTACATAGTACCTCGTCATTGCCAGCTTCCCGCTGTCATCAATCAGCATAAGGAGCCACACCGGGAAGTAGGCCACTAACAGGGACACATGCAAATCTGTCAAATTAGCCTTCCTATCTGGCCACAACCTAATGTACAACATATGCATCTGAGGAGGAGTCCCGTATGAAACAACATATAGTCAGGCAAAGCACTCGTCTAGCATGTCAAATACCGTCGCCAACTCTCACCCGGGCTTCTTCCCACCTGCCCAAGCATAAACGCGGCTGCCACTATACCAGATTAGTACCTCCCAAGATAGCCTAACCGGGCGTTTCACTATACCCTTCATCGGCAATAGATGTGCCAAGGGATACCCCGCGGGCCGATAATCAATAGAGCATTCAAATAGATATCTCTGTAAGAACATCCAATCCATATAGGTCAACAACTAATACCGCCATAGGACCTCTGCACGTCATTGAAAAACTGGTCTAGACGTGAATATAGTGTACCCAAATATATGGAAGCCAAGCCGATGCGACCACCCCTTGCTATCCTGATGCAAGCGGGAACACCTTCGGGGCAACGCCATTCTCAGGTGCCCCCTCAAATACAAACCTAAAAGTATAGACAATATAGCACCCGTTACGACCGCCCTACCCTGTCTAGAACATAAAGTACAATGCAACGCAGTACGACTATACTAACTTCTTGAGGCACGAAAAATTTTCTAAGTACAAGATTTGACATACTACACATACAGGACAACAGAGATGCAAAATACAAGCAATGCAGAAATAAAGACAACAAAAATGCGTACCTCAGGAACATGGTGAGAAAGGCTACTAATTCGTATCTCTCGTCCATATAACAGGGACCCATGTGGAACTCGTTATCCATCATTAACCTCTGCCCTGGTTACGCGACTGTCGTGCCGAAGAAGTGTTTGATCCACCAGCTATATGTGCCCTTCCGGTTGCTCTTCGGTTCAGGCAAAAAAACCCTGCATCGCCTTGACGATCAACCGATCCTGTGCTGCCAACAGCAATGCACAGGCATCATCCGTCCCGTGCATAGGTAACTCGATCAACATCACCATATCCAGAAGTGTCGGCCCTATTTCCCTAAACTCAGTGATGAAGGTGTGCATCTAAGAACTCCATCTAGAGAGCAACAATGTCAAGCCACTCATATTCCTAACTGGATCTACCCTTTTGGAAGTCACCTCTACATCCGACACAAGCCTCAGTGCCTTCAACCTCTCACCCAAACCGAGCGCTTCAACATGTAAGTGCACCAAAAATTCCACCCACCGGCATCATATTTTGGCCTTGAACACCACAAGTGACCATGGTATATCCTATTGCTTGGCTAGGAAAGCCGGCACATACCTCGATGACATCATCAAGGCAACCTCCCTGCGCAGCTCGCGTACATACAGTGATGGACCCATGGTACTCTCACTCATCGACAAAGCACCCTAAGGCATTAAAAATGCCCCATCGGCCACTCGTTGACCCAACTCTCTTCATAGCTCCTTGGGTGGCCAATTGGGCACCGCTCCCTTCGCAGTACACAACGCATTGCTCTTACTTGGTTGCGGATAATAACTCCTGAACCATCGTCAAAACTCAAAAGCAACCTTGACACCTCGGTCGGTGCTGGCGCGGCGTCTGTGCCCCGACTTGCCGGCACGGGTGCAGCACCCCGCGATGACTGTGATCTATTGGTCATCCCACCCCGAGGTTCAGCCCACTGCTTCCTCCTCATCTTTTTTAAAGTTCCATCGGTCTTATCCCGCTGCCCCAACAAAGAGGCGTCATGCGCTCCCCAACCACCCTCGGCCATGCCCCTTTTTCTTTCTCCCCTCTCCCTTCCTTCTCCCCCTCTTCGCTTCTTCCTTCTCCCCCTTCACTCCATCCTTCTCTCCCTTCCCCTCCCCTCTTCTTCCTTCCCCTCCTTTCCTTTCCCTTCCACTGTCATTGCCCCCTCTTGCCACAGCCTCGGCCTCGTGGCCTTGGCCTGACCTCAATCGTCCTATCTCTTCTCCTCCCTTTTTGCATCCTTTGGGCTTCTTGTGAGGTCCTCAATCTCACCATAAATGGGTCTTCAAGCTTCTTCTTCTTCTTCTCTTATATTTCTTTCTTTCCTCTTTTCTTTTCTTTTCTATCTTCTTTTTCTTTATTTTCTCTAATCTTTCCCTCTCACACAGTCTTGAAAGACTTGGTGAAAGACTCCCCACCTACCACTACCCATTTGATTTCAAATTTCAAAATCTTTCCCCCAAAAAATGCCAACAACTCTTTTTTTAACATGTAACCCCATTTCGAGCTAACTTTATTTTTTTACGCTATCTTTGTTGGAAACGATGTCACAAACTTTTTCGTTATTAGTGTTACCGCTACCCAAAATTTCACGCAATCCCATTTTCTGATACAACTTTTATTTTCGTGCTACATTCTCTTTTTAGTGCTACCGCTAACGAAAAGGCATGTCATGCTTTTCGCCTTTACCTTTTTTCCCACTATCAAAATTTTTTTTACTACCAATTATCCTCACTAAAAAAAATCGCTCATCAAAATACTCGCTACTATCGCATCCGCTAACACAATTTTACCACGACATGTTATTTTCATGCGATGAAATTTTTTGCGTGCGGCGCACGCTCGGGTCACCCTTCCGCACACACCATGCGCAGGTGGCTTATGTTTCCAACCTATCTTGGTCGCATCCAAGGGCCCATGGGGGATCCCCTTTTTGCACGACACGTCGACACCGTTAACGCATTGAACCGGTCAAAATACACATGCCCAAGACATGCATGTTCTTCATTTCATGCAAAATTTTGTTGCATTTTTTTTTACTTCGGCGCGACTCATGGAAACGCGCTCGTCGTGCCTCAGCCACCGAACTCCTTTCTTTCAAAAACATCAACGATGGCGTGCCTTGGGTTAAGGGGATTGGCCTCGGCCTCCTCAAAAGGGTTGGCCTCGGGCCTTCCCTAAGTTGTCTTCGTTCCTTTTTGAAGAGCCACATGTCCCCTTGACAACCACCGCCATCTTCGTGACCACCGTCGTGACAACTCCTCATTGTACGTGACCACACACCGTCTTTGTTCACCCATCACTGGCAATTGCACGATGCCCACTGTCGCCGCACGCATCTCCGCAATGACAGTCAGTTGAGGCCGCGCGCCATCCTCGGGGGACCTTTCGCCGACGGTCGCATACTCCAACTTTATCATTACCAGAAATTGCATCCATCATTCTCGTACAACACGCACACTCGGCTCATGCCCATCTCCGAGACACCCGACGGGCGCCCGCGTGTGGTATCTGGGACTGTCATTACCGCACCCATGCGCCACTTCCATGACATGTGCCCCGACCCCATGTATTGTCTTGCGATCGTCACTGCCGCCATGTGCCACTTCCATGACATGTGCCCCTGGCACCAGTATTCTCTCGCGACAAGGGTTGCGACGCCCATGCACCACAACACTAGGCATTATCTCACGACAGGGGTCACCGCGCCCATGCGCCACAACACTAGGCATTATCTCACAATAGGGGTCACAACGCCCATGTGCCACAACACCAGGTATTATCTCGCGATAGGGGTTGCCATATCCATGCGCCACAATCATGTCTCGTGACATTGGCACTGCACTTATGTGCCACAATCATGTCTCATGCGGTTGGCACCGCGCCCGTGCGCCACAATCATGTTACATGCCCCTAGGCATCACACTCATTCACCACACCATGTGCCCCGCCATGGACATGGAAAATGATTCGACCCACTCTCCAGAATGTGTAGCATTCCGAGGGGCTTCGCTCATAGTGCTCTGCCATGAGGACCCTTCGTCGCGGGATAGTCTCGCTACCCCAAAAGCTATCGCTGCCTGGGGTGACTTGCATGACACTGGGCGTGTCTGAGCTGCGACCATGTCCACTCACATTACCGGTGATCACCGGGCACCCCCACGATGATGACCCCCGGGTCACTCCGAGATGGGAGTAGGTCTTTAGAGGGCATTGAGCCTAGTCTGCCTAGCAGTTGGGCACATAGATCTTTCTTAAGCACAGTCAGGTTCTCTTCGTGTCCCCTGATGCACCCTTATGAGATTCTATAAGGGCTTGGACCGGTGGCTAGGGCAACGGGCTTACTCTGATCATGCCGACACTGTGTGGTCAGTCTTCGCAGACAGGTAGAGCGACACTGTGTGGGGCAGGCAGGCAAATACGTGAATCAACAGTCTAATGGAGCACCGGTATTTTTGGATCCCTTAGGGACCTGTCACTCCTAGGGGATGACATGTGGCAATTAATCTGTAGCATTGGACCCTGACTCAAACCCTAACTTGGATTGCCGACTGCTGGCCCTGTTTGTCTTAGCCTTGTCTCCACGGTACTGCCACTGCTCATGGCCTATTTGGGAAGCCTTTCTCTCTGCCCTTACTCCACCCTCACTGTCTCTCACTTTGTACATCTGGAAGCTGACTCAGACTGCATCCTTTGTGTACCTCCACGTAGGTACGAACCCAATTTTCTTGGCATCAACAACTAATAGATAAGAGGCTTCCTATCAAAGTCATTCCAATTCATATAAATGCTAAAAATTTATATACGCTTCAAGATAGTACAAGCATAAACAAAAAGTTACATTATGTTTGTGCAAACAATTTAGTGTCAAATTTCATAGAGACTGTGCGACGAGAATCGCGTGTCGGAGTCTAAAGTCTGGGCCACCTAATAACAGCATAACAGAGCCCAAAGACATGTGAGTATCAGCAACATAGAAACCCCTGAAAACATCTTTACTAAACAATAACCAAAACAAAAGGTACTTACCTCAAATGAATATTGTCCAGGATTGAAGAAACACGTGTTTTTTCTTTACTGCCTCTCCACTTATCATAAAAGATGAAACACAATCTCAACAAATGTAAATACATTGCATTCAAATTCTTATTATTTTCTTTATTTCAACTGTACTCATGAATCTGCTTGAAATAATGCAAGATATAATCCCAACAACATTGTATCAGTGAACAAGTAACTTGGTAACTCTCAGACCACCTAGTGGAATCACATAACTAACAAAAGACATAATGCATAACAAAAGAGAGTTATCATAATTACAACATTCATCACTCTAGTAATCAATCCCAAACATTGAACATGATAGCAGATCTCTAAACCCAGAAATTCAATGTCTAATGGTCGACTTCATATTGATAGGAAAAATAAGACAATGTCAAAATCATCTAAGATGACAACAAAGATATCCACCTAAAATTTAGAAATAAGTAACATCAACCCTTTTAATTTCATTCATTTGCATAGTCGTAAATAAATCATAACAAATAGGGAAACTAATAATTTTTATTTTCATGTTTATCTAGCTTTTACTCTCTTTTCTCCCGTTGTAGAAATGCTTACTCCCTATTTATTCCACTCTTTTCTTTTCTACACTCAACACTTCCCCAAGCCTTAACACCCAATATCCACCTCTTAGTAAATTTACAAATTTTTATTTCTCCTCTTCTTATTTTTTTTCTATATTTAATACTTCCTATTAGATCTCAATCTTCAAAATTTTGTTATACTATCACTATTCACAGTTGTGTACAGAGTGGTTTATTTGCTGTAAAGTAAGACTAATGGAATTTGGGTTATCATAATTTCCTTCTCTTGAATTAAACAAGACAAAGGATGGTTGCTTGTACTTTAAAGAATAAGGCTTGGCAGTGAGGTTGCCACTGCAGGGAACATGATTAAACTGTCTACACGAGGAGTGAGGCACGGATGATTCTTTGAGACAGTTAAGGATGACATCTAAATCATCCTTAGTCATGCACATAATAGACATATGTGTGATTTTATATCCAGTAGGGATGATCCTTGCATCGACACTGGGGGGTATACCACTGGTAGAGAGGGGTTGTTGGTAGGAGTAGCTCTTTGGCATATGATTTAGATAGGATTGGGATAATTTCAGGTTGAAGTTAGTCAGGGGCATGACGGCCAGCCATATTTTGGTTAGGTTCCATCTTAATAGAATTGTAGGTGTCACCTGGCTAAGCTCGACCTATGGTGTGTGAGTATGGTGGTTATGGCCAACACAACGAGTATTGCAAATCCTTTCATTTGGTTGTTGGTAGGGTCATCCTACCAAGGCAATGGTGGTTGAGATACCGGGACATGCGTAGTGTCCATAATGGCTCGTGCCTTAAAAGTTAGATTTGAGCAGCAAGGGCCGACCTGAGAGCTAGGGTGGGCACATGGAGGGCAACTATGAGGCCTTGAGAGGTGGGCAGCAACGAAGTGAGCTTCAATTTATTTTTGCATCTCTAGGATCGCGGTTGGGGGAGATCAGTGTTATTAAAGGCGCAGGCGCACCTAAGGCGCAAAAGGTTCCTGGAGCCTAGGAGCAAGGCGCAAGGCGCAGGCGCGCGCCTTTTCGAAGTAAGGCGCAAAATTAATACAAATATAAATAAATAAATAATAGTGCATTAAAACAATAAAATTACGTTAAAAAAATATAAATGACAATTAAGAAACTTTCAAACACTAGGAAAAAGTTTCAAATTCCATAACAGTATATTTAACAAGCTTTCAACATTAGAAACATTTTAAATCAACTGAAAAATAACAAATCACTAAGTGAACATAACATCACCATATGTCATGTGAAATTGCAAGAACAATATTAGAAGAAAAAATATAACAAGGCATAACATTTAAAGTTCATGTACATAAAAATTTGGAGTTTACAGGCGGGTGGACTGTCATAGTCAAGGGTGGGAAAATCATCAAATTAGAGAGAGAGAGAGAGAGAGAGAGAGAGCTAGACGGTGGACTATGGACTATGGACCGTGGAGTGAAGTAGCTTCAATTCGAACAGCCAAGGAGCAGCAGTAGATAAGATCAGCAGCGAGGTCGCGACGGTGACGGCGAACGGAGCAATAGACGGCCGATGCGAGAGAGGCGATGGTGGCGGCCAGCGGCGAGAAGGGCGATGGTGGCCGGAGCAAGGGAAGAGATCAGGTGAGGGTTGAGAGTCGTGACTTTGTGATACTGATTTAGATTCAGAAGCTGGGATTTTGATTTAGGGATTTTGGACATAGAACCACACAGGCAGATGAAGATCCAACGGTTCACCTAAAACCACACAGGCAGATCCAATGGCCAGACTTCGTGCGCCTTACTGAGCGCCTCCACTGCCGCTCCGCGCCTTGCGCCTTGGCGCCTGGGCGCACGAGGTGCGCGCCTTATTGAACGCGCTGCGCCTGGACCTAGGCGAGGCGCAATATGTGAGCCTGGGTGCGCCTTGCGCCTAGGCGCGCGCCTAGGCGCGCTTTTAATAACACTGGGGGAGATGATTGAAAGTTATGGAGGTCGACTATAATAAGTATTGGTAGGATGACCCTAGGAGAGAAGGTTGAGGTTGGCGTACCCAAAGGGTGCCTGTGTAGTCAAGGAGAGGTGAGGACATAAAGAAGGGGGCGAAGACCCTAAGGGAAAGGAAGGCATATAGAGAGAGCGAGAGGACCACAAGGATCAAAGACATGAGGAAGAGGGTAGAGACCCCAAGAGAAGTGAAGGCATGGAGAAGGATGAAGAGACACTAAGGAAGGTGAAGGCTTGGAGAGGGGTGAAGACCCCAAGAAAGGTGAAGGCATGGAGTAGCAGTGGAAGTAGGTCTTCCTACTGTTCGAGTGTTACAATTTTCAAAAGCAGAGAACGAGGCGAGCCTTCGAGGAAATCTAGATTTATTAGATGATGTACGTGCCCAAGCCCTGGATCGAGTGATTTCAACAAAATAGAGGATTGCGTGACATATAATCGAAGGGTTAGAACAAGGCTATTTCGAGTTGATGACTTAATCCTCAGAAATTCGAAAGTATCGGATCCAAAGGCCGCTATCGGGAAGTTGTCACCAAACTGGGAAGGACCTTACAAAATATCGAAAGTACTTAGGCCAGGCTCCTACTCATTGGCAACGCTTTCAGGAGACACAATCTCGCGAACTTGGCATGCCAAAAATTTACGGCGATATTATCACTAGTGTCCTACAATCGACAAGGCCCTTATATTTTAGAGTAGAGAAGAGTAGACTTTAGTCAGATAAATAACAGAGGGAAGCAATTCCAATTGAAACCTTATTGTAACGCCCCGAAAATTAATTAAAATTCCTGGAGCGTTAATGATCATATAATCCGAATTCGGAGTAAACCATACAATATCAAAAGTCTCCCAAAGGAAATCAGAAAACCTTAAAATATCATAAATATCTCAAACGGTCAATCAAAGCATGCACTAGTAACTCCCAAGAGTATATCAATAACTGTCATAGGGCCCAAAGCTTTTATACAATCCAAAAATTTCCTTCAACATGGAGTTTCAAAACAAAACCTAAGCAATACCAACTTGTCTTAATTAAATACACTTAAATGTCAATACTAACTCTGATATAAGGCAGCTAACTTTTGGTCACACAGCTAGCCCTTCAAATCCGGAATCCCACCTACTAATCACCTGAAAGGAAAAACCATAGGGGAATAAGCCAAATGCCCATAAGGTCGCTCAAGGGACCAATCAAACAAAACAAAAATATCTAAGAAACAAAATTTCGGAAGCACAAAATGTTTCAATAGAACGGATAATCAAACTAGATTTCCAATGTCAAGCTTTATCTGAATACAAAGACAGACACAAAATTTTTCACCAGAACTGATAATCAAACTAGATTTCGAATGTCAAAACATATCGGGATAATAAAATTTCAAAGGCAAACCTGTTTCAACTGAACAGAGATCAGACCAAATATCAAATGTCAAAATATATCAGAATACAGAAACAGACACTAGAGAGCCATTCAGAAAGTGGTCAAATACGTCATTCCTGACATATGAGGCCAGTTCAGAAAGTGGTCACAAACGTCATTCCTGACATATGAGGCCGATTCATAAAGTAAGATTGCGATCTCTAGTTCAACTCCCCTGAGCTAGCCCACGTTTCAATCCACGTGGGTAAGTCAGAAATAAGTCACATACACTGTGACATGGCTCATAAAGTCACCAAAACAACATCTCAAACTAACCGTTATCAAATATCGGACAAATCAAACCATATTCAAAGGTTTCAAAATCACATTATCATATAATGAACTCGTCAAACAATAAGTGGAGTTCACGAAATAACGACGAACATAAATCACTGAAACGACGATATCAATATGTCAATATTATGAGGTCAAACAAATCCGACGGAATTTGATTTTTCACAAATCATAGAATTGACAACAAGTCATTTTTAACAAAGTTCAAAACAAAAGGGAGAGGAAGAATCACTTATCCCCATTTGAAGAAGTTCGGATTTCAAACGAATCTAAAGACTTGCATGAGTGATTGGTCCATCGCTGATTTAAATTTTCGAAAGTAACCTTAATCAAGCCTTTAAGAATGCAAATCATCAAGCACTACTTTAGAACTCAAGAGCTTCCCAAGCCTTCTCTTTCTCTCTTTCCACCGCAAGGGTAAAGGGAACAAACTTCCCAACCTTTTGAGAGCCACAAATCCTTAAGCTCCTCCTTAGAGCTTCCAAACTTTCCAAGCCTTCTTCTCTATCTCTCTCAGTCCCTCTCTCTCTAGTGCAAAGGAGGAGAAAAGAAACAGAGGACCCCAAAAAGGCTAGGAATGAAATAAAATACTATTTATATGGAACAAAAAATTTAAGTTTCTATTCTACCGAAAAATAGTTTTCGGTCGACCGAATCCAACAGAGGTGAAAATGGTTCACTTTTCATTCGACCGAAACACATTCAATTCTACATAAAGCACTTTTAAGTAGACCGAAAGCACCTTTAATTCGATCAAAAACACTTTTAAGTAGACCGAAAACACTTTTAATTGGACCAAAAACAATTTTGAGTCGACCGAAAATAGTTTTGAGTCGACTGAAAGTACTATTCATTCGACTAAAAGTTACATGTTCATCGACTAAAAGTTTCAGAAAACCTTTTTAGTCGACTGAAAAACACTTTTAGTCGACTGAAAAACACTTTTAGTCGACTGAAAATTTCATAAATTCCAAAACATCATTTCCCTTCATTTTGATTCAAACAAAACCACTTTCATTCGACCGAAAATGAGTTTTTAGTCGACTTAAAACTTTTAAGTCTACCGAAAACTTCAGTAGCTCATTTACACACAAAAAATCTTTTCATTCGAAGCAAAAACCCATTTTCATTCGAAACCAAACAATTTTCATTCAACCAAAAATTTTAGAAACAATCCCAATTCATTTTCTTAATTTTAGCAAAAGACCACAAACTTATTTATTCAAAAATACTAATTTCGCACAAGGAAAAGAAAATTTTCGGGGTATTACATTCTCCCCTCCTTAAAAATACCGTTCTCGGAATTTAAAACGATTCTTAATTATCAAAAACAGCTTCTCGCTTCCCAACACTAGTCAAAACATTCCTCATACTATGACTGAAATTCTAACTTCGAAACATACATGGCTTAACTAGCCTATGAAATGGACTGAGCAAAAATTATGACATTGAAATCCCAATGAATGAAATCAATCTTTAATACATAACGTTTCCACTGCGCTACTATGATAATATACCAAATCATATACTTTACAAAATCCTGATAACACGCTTAACTTTAAGCCTGAAGTGTACAAAGTACAAAAAAAAATTTACATCCTATCTGACACGTTGTACGAAATTCAAACTTAAGTTTTTAGCCTCCATTGTCATCACCATCCCAAAAATATATTCGACTACTCCTCAAAGTATCTATACTTGGCTAACAAATGAAACGCACTGAATCAAGTTACTCCAATCAAAATTCAAATGATCTTAAACCAATACAATACCGACAGGCTCACGTTATGACATTATGCTAACACATTTAATCATAGCCTTGGTTCAATGCCTAACGTTGACACACTTAACTTCAATCGTACACCAAAAGTAAAAATCAATCTTCATGCAAATCACAAGGATTTATACTCCCAAAATCTTCAAATCAAAATTTAGGCCCTCACAAAATCACAATGGAGCCATATCAATACGCTCTTAATAACATTTCACTGACAACTGAGTGTAACTTATAACTAAAGTTACTAAATTATTGGTACGCCTTTCGCCCAAATGCTTTAGCGACACTGCTAGACTTTCCAATACGATTATCTATGATCAAATCACCAACATTAATAAGCACTACACGTCTTACCAAAAGACCATCACACTTCTGCAGCGCACTCTGATGCCTCAAAACAAAATGGGTCGAAACTATTATCAAATTTATCACGGAGAAAAAATGTACTATTCTTCATTTCACATTTATATCGCACATCCACCAAAGATTTAAGCCTTTAAATACCACATCATTTATATCTCTCAGTCACAGACTTTACAGATAGCTTCCAGTTTTCAGATTACTCGCCAGACGATCATAATCATCCTCTTTTCTAAAGCACTCTTCTTGGTATTATTGGAAGACAATCAGTCTAATCCATACTCCCAAAATAACCTCAAAGTGTTTCATATCCAGAAAATTATGGCAATTCTTAAATATCTGTAATCAATACTGATAAGGTAGGAATTATAAACCATAAGGGTCACCACAAAATTCCGTAAAGGTATCTACACATAGACACGTTTCAAATTTCCATGTTCAACACTTAGATGCTCACAAAAGGATATCAAAACATCTGAATAAAGGGGCATCATGACCAAGTAATGCCAAATTTTCCTTTCAAATTTTGCACGAAGTCTATATCACCATATCAATTATTTCCGAAGATCACCACTTTTTTCATACACTATCTGATAGAGTTACTCATAGACATCCAAAGATCATAGTCCTAACCTTCAATTATTCACCTTGATTAATACGAAAAATATCTGAATTCCAAAGACAACCAACATTCGTTCTACGGTTGCGTACTCAACCCAAATCCAAGGTTTATGGCCAAATCTCAATCTTATAATTTAATAGGAAATAAATTCCCCAAACTTATTCCACCTTTTCAAGGCTTAATCCCAATCACATATATCTTAGGCTTAGGAGTCTACAGAATCTCATACCTAAGCTCTGATACCATTCTGTAACGCCCCAAAAATTAATTAAAATTTTCGGAGCATTAACGATCATATAATCGGAATTCGGAGTAAACCTTACAATATCAAAAGTCTCCCAAACGAAATCAAAAAACCTTAAAATATCATAAATATCCTAAAAGGTCAATCAAAGCATGCACTAGTAACTCCCAAGAGTATATCAATAACTGTCATAGGGCCCAAAGCTTTCATACAATCCAAAAATGTCCTCCAACACGGAGTTTCAAAACAAAACCTAAGCAATACCAACTTGTCTTAATTAAATACACTTAAATGTCAATACTAACTCTGATATAAGGCAGCTAACTTTTGGTCACACAGCTAGCCCTTCGAATCGGGAATCCCACCTACTAATCACCTGAAAGGAAAAACCATAAGGGAATTAGCCAAATGCCCAGTAAGGTCGCTCAAGGGACCAATCAAACAAAACAAAAATATCTGAGAAACGAAATTTCAGAAGCACAAAATGTTTCAACAGAACAGATAATCAAACTAGATTTCCAATGTCAAGATATATCTGAATACAAAGACAGACACAAAAGTTTTTACCAGAACTGATAATCAAACCAGATTTTGAATGTCAAAACATATCAGGATAATAAAATTTCAAAGGCACACCTGTTTCAACTGAACAGAGATCAGACCAAATATCAAATGCCAAAATATATCTGAGTACGGAGACAGACACTAGAGAGCCATTCAGAAAGTGGTCACATACGTCATTCCTGACATATGAGGTCGGTTCAGAAAGTGGTCACATACGTCATTCCTGACATATGAGACCGATTCAGAAAGTAAGATTGTGATCTCTAGTTCAACTTTCCTGAGCTAGCCCATGTTTCAATCCATGTGGGAAGTCAAAAATAAGTCATATACACTGTGACATGGCTCATAAAGTCACCAAAACAATATCTCAAAATAACCGTTATCAAATATCGGACAAATCAAACCATATTCAAAGGTTTCAAAATCACATTATCAAATAACGAACTCGTCAAACAATAAGTGGAGTTCACGAAATAATGACGATCATAAATCACTGAAACGACGATATCAATATGTCAATATTATGAGGTCAAACAAATCCGACGGAATTTGATTTTTCACAAATCATAGAATTAACAACAAGTCATTCTTAACAAAGTTCAAAACAAAAAGGAGAGGAAGAATCACTTATCCCCATTTGAAGAAGTTCGGATTTCAAAAGAATCTAAAGACTTACATGAGCGATTGGTCCATCGCTGATTTAAATTTTTGAAAGTAAACCCTTACCTTAATCAAGCCTTTAAGAATGCAAATCATCAAGCACTACTTTAGAACTTAAGAGCTTCCCAAGCCTTCTCTTTCTCTCTTTCCACCGCAAGGGTAAAGGGAACAAACTTCCCAAGCCTTTTGAGAGCCACAAATCCTTAAGCTCCTCCTTAGAGCTTCCAAACCTTCCAAGCCTTCTTCTCTATCTCTCTCACTCCCTCTCTCTCTCTTTCTCTCTCTCTCTCTCTCTCTCTCGTGCAAAGGAGGAGAAAAGAAACAAAGGACCCCAAAAAGGCTAGGAATGAAATAAAACACTATTTATATGGGACAAAAATTTTAAGTTTCTATTCGACCGAAAAATAGTTTTCGGTCGACCGAATCCAACAAAGGTGAAAATGGTTCACTTTTCATTCGACCGAAACACCTTTAATTCTATAGAAAGCACTTTTAAGTCAACCAAAAACATTTTTAATTCGATCGAAAACACTTTTAAGTTGACCAAAAACACTTTTAAGTCGACTGAAAGTACTATTCATTCGACTAAAAGTTACTGTTCATCGACTAAAAGTTTCAGAAAACAGTCGACTAAAAACCTTTTTAGTCTACTAAAAATCACTTTTAATTGACTGAAAATTTCAGAAATTCCAAAACATCGTTTCCCTTCATTTTGATTTAAACAAAACCACTTTCATTTGACCGAAAATAAGTTTTTAGTCGACTTAAAACTTTTAAGTCGACCGAAAACTTCAGTAGCTCATTTACACACAAAAAATCTTTTCATTCGAAGCAAAAACTCATTTTTCATTCGAAGCCAAACTGTTTTCATTCGACCGAAAATTGCAGAAACAATCCCAATTCATTTTCTTAATTTTAACAAAAGACCACAAACTTATTTATTCAAAAATACTAATTTTTCACAAGGAAAATAAAATTTTTGGGGTAGTACACTTATTCTTTTTAAATCAAGCAATCAAGTTTTCTTGTTGGCATATTGGTATGTTTCTTAATTTTTTACCCAAGAAAGTAGTAGGTAAGCTCACGTCCGTAAGGATGACGCGCATATCCGAGCGGCCTGCCCGAGCAGCGCGCTCGAGCAGCAAGACTGCATGTATGGCTCAAGCAAATATCACCCAGTGTGGTAGGGTAACACGCAAGTGTTGTCCAGCACGGTCTAGCTTTAGTTCTAACTCGAGAAACGGCAAAACCTAGTGGGAGATCGTCGCCCCACCTTGTTTTGTCAATTCAAAACCTGGCCGAGTGTGAGTGTGAGGCTTCTTTTCCAGCCCTTAATTGACGATAGGGATTTGCGCCAAAGTAAAAAGTATTGCAAAATGTGGAAGTTAATAACACAATTGCAAAATAAAGCACATCCTTCAAAGGAATAGTGAAACAACATGTCCATAAAAAGCCCCTGGGGGCAACAAAAGTAATGGGGTCAATCATGAAAGGAAATTACAAGGAAGAGAAAAGCAAGAACAAAATATCATAAGGCGCAGGGGCATTCCCAGGCCGAACACTCCTCTCCCCCTGGGAAATAGAGTCCTCGACCTCGGTGGGCGCAATAGTTTCCCCCGACAAAGACCCAAAAGTGGGCACAACTATGTCGTCCAGGAAGAGGCTAGGATATTTGGTCATCGTCAGTTCCTTGGCTTTCTGAAAGCCCTCCTGGAAAATTGATAGCCCATCTTCTATCCGCTTCCGCAACCACTCTTCCCCAGCAGTGCCATCAAGGAATGCTTGAATGGCCTTGTTCTCGGCTTCGGCCTTCTTGTGCCTTAGCTTCTCGCATCTCTTTTCCAAGTGACCAAGCTTAGTAAGCAGGTTCGTATTCTCTGCCTTAAGGTCTTTAACCTCCTTATCAAGCTTGTCAGCTCTGCCTATGGAAGCTCTCTTTTCGGTCTCAGCAGTGCGGGCCACGTCCATTGCCATAGTGAACCTATCCTGCATCTGGCTGTTATAGCAATATGCCTAAAAAGAGAAGAGAAATAAGGGCAATTATATGACTTCTCTGATAGATAGGAGTTTAGTTGAGAACTCTAAGAATATAAAGTAACTCAAGTTACATTGTAAGCAGCTTGGACGTGGGCCATGGCAAAGGCCTCATGAGGTTAATTCTCCAGAATGAGTTTGTTGCTCGGTAGCACTCCATGAGCTAAGTGCTGGGTAGAGACATGCGAGCTCGGCATTCTCGAATCACCCCTCTTAATTGTCCATCTAGGACAAAAAATTGGATCCTTTTTCGATAGGAAGGTCCTCGACCACAAGTGGAGGTACTGGAGCAGTGGGAGCGTGGGGCCTCTTAACAACTGGATAAGAACCTCCCCCTGTGCCCTCCTTCCTTTTTCCCTTGGAATCCTTCTGTAACAAACCTAAAAATTTGCCTTTGCACCTTCACCTTTGCCAGCCATTTCTGTAAAAAAAACAGAGTTAAGGAACACGTTCTCAACTAAGAAAGGAGTGGAATATGTGAACATAGCTTTAGACTCTACCTAGACTCAGAGTCCTAGAAGACGACAACCTTGTCGCCAATCCTCGAGTCCTATCCCCCAAAACAACTCGAGACTCTACGACTGGGGTTGGAGGAACTGATATAGTGAGGGCAGGAGGAATGAGCCCCGCGTGCCGCATCTCTTGATCTGTAAGGGGTTCATCAATATTGAGACCACCCATCCTTTTTATATGATCAAGGAGTTTCTTCGTGGTGGCATTAGGAGCAAGGAAGCCTTTCTTTTCATAATCCTTACAGAAACCGTTCCACTTTCTTGGAAACTCCCATTTACCGCTTGGCCGTTATATGAAGAAGTATCGGGAATGCCAACCTTTGTTGGATTTAGGAGCCTTCTTTATCACTCTAACCCAGTTATGGATTTAATAGCAGCCAACATTATTGGCCACATTCTTTATAAAGCACACCTCAAGGTATAACCTCACTGGGTATCCTGAAGTCTGCACGAGGTAGATCAGGCCAAGTAGTTTTCTCCACCCATTAGGCACAAGTTGACCTGGCGCCATTTTGTAGTAATTGAAAAAGGCAACAGCAAATGGATGCATTGGAATTCTATAGCCAGATTTTATCTGACCTTCATAGACACTTGTCTCCATGTCTGTACCATAGTTGGCAGGTTCTTAGAACGCAGGAACCTGAGCAGAGAATGGATGAGGCAAGGGAAATTCTTCCAAAAGCTCCACTATGCTTTTTTTTTATCATCTTATTCCTCTTCTCATCTGCGGTGAACCAAGTGTCTTCATCAAACTTATCTTTAGCTTCATCCTTGATATCCCCGAGAGCATCTCTACAGGGCACCAAAGTGCTGGCTTAAGGAGTAGAGGTTCCTACTTGACTCCTAAGGGTAAAGGTACCTACTTGTGAAGATCTACTTTCGGAATCACTTTCTAAGGTGTTTTCTTTTGAACTAGTCACGGACAACGAAGAACTACTTGACGATGTTAGGGAAATTTTCTACTGGGACTTATAAAAACTAGAACTACTGAAGAAAAATAGATATGTGCCTAGCAAAATGAGGTAAAGAGGAACTTACTTGCAGAGATTGAGCCGAACACGGAGAAAATGAATAGCATAGGGCAAAATGGAGGGAGGAGCCCAAATACATAGAAGGAGCTTGAATAACCGTCCCTAGGAAGGTGGAAACATTCAATGCACCTGTCTTGCGCGATTCCCGGATCATTAAGTTTTGAAATTTAAACATTAACCGCCTTAGTTTTGGCAACAAAGGGCCGTTATACATGCTTGCCTCCTTTGAAGATTGAGGTGGAAAAGTACCTTAAAGCCCCTGCCACATGGCAAGATGACGAGGTCCGTGCTCAAGCACCCGTCCATGCTTGAGCAGGACCTCATGATGCTCAAACACACGTCTGTGTCCTAGCAGACTGCCTGAGCAGGACCTCATGGTGCCCAAGCACGTGTCCATGCCCGAGCAGACTGCCCGAGCAGGACCTCGGGATGCGCAAGCACACGTCCATGCCTGAGTAGACTGCCCGAGCAGGACCTCATAGTGCTCAAGCACACGTCCGTGCCCGAGCAGACTGGCCGAGTAGGACCTCAGGGTGCTCAAGCACATGTCCGTGCCCGAGCAGGACCTCATGGTGCGCAAGCACGCGTCTGTGCCTGAGCAAACTGCAGAGCAGGACCTCACGGTGCCTAAGCACCCGTCCGTGCCCTAGCAGACTGCCCGAGTAGGACCTCACGGTGCTCAAGCACACGTCTGTTCCTGAACAGACTGCCCGAGCAGGATCTCCGAGTGCTCAGGCATCAGAGCTCCCGAGCCAATCTCCTGAGTAAGTTGCTCAAGTATGACATCCTGCAGTTCCCTCTGAGTAATAGATAGTGGACATGACAATCCACAGCTGAACTGACTTTGTTTGGTCTTCGCACCATATGCTTTTTACTGTTCTCTTGGAAGAACCATCAAAAGCAGGGGGCATTATGATATAGCTAAATATGTCCACCCATCCAAAAGATGACACATAGTGTGGTTGACTCCGAGTCAATCATGGAGCCTGTGTCAAGATAGACTCTAAAAAAGGTGATAAAGCCCTTGTAGGACTCGACTACTGAAAAGAGAGTCCTAACATGATTCTAATACACCGAGGACCTATCAAAGGAAAGTCCGGAAGAGAGGAGGATTCTGGGAGGAGCCTATATGATGAGCAAAACCTCAGGCACACGGACAGGTTCACACACGAGCACCCAGTGCATTTTCTGCTATTCAAAGCTCCACCCCTGTAACGACGTTCTGACTTTAGCATCGGAGCATCCTCCACCGAAACACCCCCAATGGTCACTATGTGTTCTATTTTGTAGGTCCATTCTCTGTCGTGGTTCCCAATCAAGATTTAAGCAGCAATAGGTGTGTTTGGAGGCTTGGAGAGGATTCAGCTTGTTGAATATAAACATTGTTGGTTACACGTGTGAGAGGATGTCGAGCGATTTGGGAAAGAAGGAGAGGATTCCGATGTGTGACACGCTTATCTTTTTCTCTGAGGTTGTGGTGGGTCAGAGGTGTTGATGGACAAAACCCATACCAGCCTAGTGATTTGGCAATCAACAAACAGGCGATAGGTTGACTAGGCTCCATAATTTCAAGGTTGGCATGTCATTGGCAGGTTTGACGCAATTAATGGTTGCTTTAATGTGAAGGGTAAGATGATCTTGTTAGCATTATTGCGTAATAAAATAATAGTAATGACTTACTTTCGGCCATAATTAATCCAGTATTTTTGTTCTCTCTTGACGATCGAGAAGAATTCACGAACATACACCTTCTTCACACACTCTTTATGCCCTTGCGAACTTGCACATCCAAATCTATGCAACCCTTGCTTATGATTATATTGTGAATTTTAGTAAGTAAAAGAGCTTTCTAGCCAAAGCAAGTCTCTTCATGATGAAAGACAATGAAAATCACATGCATCTAAAAATACTAGATTAGGAACCTTTTCTACTTTTGAAAACCGTTTATACAAAATTTTATTCATCATGAAAACTGTAACTGGCCATAACTTCCATATAGTTTATTAGAGATAAACTACCTACAACCACAATCAAGTAATGTCGATTAACTTAAACAATTATAATCTGAAAAATGGCCACCCGGATGACTTTAGTCTCCACATAAAGGAGGAAGGAAGAGGTATTGGAAGAGAGACGTGGGTAAGGTAACAGAGGAGAGACGTGGGTAACAATTCCAAGCTACATGCCATATGAGAAATTTTGTGCTCTCGTGGATCTTTGAGTTCTACGCAATATTCTACAAGGGGGTTGGATGTTGTGGTTGTGGTGGAGTTTTTGGTGGTTTGCTAGGAGATGAGCTGATTTGGCTGAGAAGTCAAATTTGGCGGGGTCCAGGCTAAAATAACCCAGTATTTTGATGAAGTGAGCTGAAAATTTGAGGATTTTGCGGATGATGAGTTTGGGAAAGAAGGATTGGAGTTTGGAGATGTTCAATGCCGGAGGGTTGCGATGGGTTTAGGACTTTGTCTACGCCCGAGGTTTTTGGGTGCATGAAGTCTGAGGCCTTATTATATATAAAAAAAAAAAAGTAAAAAAAAAAATGGTCTAAGACTTTGTTGCCGATGTGGTTAAGCTGAAACGAAGATGGAGGTTTAAAGCCCAAGACGGGATCCTAAAACAGTGGATCAAGATCTTCTGTTGTACAGCATTTAACGACAAAAGATTATCATTTAAAGTGTTATGTCACTGTTACTGAAATTTATAGTGACAATTTTTTGTCGCTAAAAAATATTTAACGGCATTTTGTGTGTACAGCAGCTCTGCTATACAGCAGAGAATCTTAATCCTAAAACAGTGTCCACAATGCTTTCATCTCTCACCAAAAAAATAGGATCTTTTTCTCAAGAGTTATCTTGCTCGAAGAGATGCCCTTCTTTTGGGTGGGTAGTGTAGTAGAAACCTATTGCCTTTGAGATACCTGGCTTCCATCATATTAACACACCCCTTAATGCGGGAGTTCACAACAATCAACCCTATTTTAGCAATTAACGCAGCATTGAAAGCCTTCACGGGTTTAAATCCTGGATCCCCAAATTGCTTAGGAGTTCAGACGGTATCCCAATCTTCCGGACAAAAATATGTTTTTTTGGCTTCATTTACTCCCCAGCAGAATCTTCTGAACAGGGTTCCCAACTTGCTGCATATCTTTCTGTTGGAAAGGAAGTCAACATAAGTTGGAATCACCATCGCTGTTGACTTGATCAATGTCCCTTTGGCTGCTTGCGAGAGAACTTAGGCCTTCCATCCACAAACTTTTTTTTATTTTTTTTTTCACACATCTAGTGATTTCCGTGAAGGCACAAACTACATTCCACAACTTTACCTCCACTTGCGAGCATCGGGAGCCCTAGATACTTGTCCTTTGGATCATCCAAGCATTTCACACAAGTCACAAACTGCATTCCCACGTTCTTGCTGAAAAAGACTAGGCATTTGGAAGAATTCACAAATCAGATTCTTTAGTGTAGCATTTTTTTTTTTTTCACTTCGGGGCGAGAATACATTACCGCTTCTGGCTACAAGTGTGCATTGCTTACCAACGACCAAACAACCATTATGCATATGTACTTCTGCAACCTAATCATTGAAAGATTAAACAAAAGACTATCCATTCACCCCTCATCCAAGAGGAACCAAGTACAATAAAAATTCAAATATATCTTCCAAAATTTAATAGTCCTAATAATGTGTCCTCTAAAGAGGGAGGGAGGGGGAGAGAGAGAGAGAGAGAGAGAGATTTCCCCTTTCTTTAAACGTGTTAAGCTTCTCAATGAATGGAGTACCTTGTTCTTCACAAACAGATTAACACCTCGCATCTAATACAATCTTTCTGTGAACATCAAGGAATAGCAAATAGTGCTCGTTCAACTTTTCATTGCTTATACATCCCCATTATAGTCTTCGGGACCCTCCCTTCCATCTTCTTCAGCCAATTTCTGTTTATTTTCTTGTTCCTCTGCCAAAAGTTCAAGAAGTACATGTCAAGCAATTCTTGAAAGAAGTTACAGAACCAATCTTTTTCCTAGTTAATTTGATATCAGGCACAAACTGAAGGTCGTGCTGCAAATAATATTTAGCTGGACAAGAATTGCGGTGAGATTCCATGCCAATGTAAATGTCTCAACTCTCAAAGATCATGAAGGGTCAAGGCAATGGTGTAAAAAATTGATCAGGCATCCAAGGTTGCGTTTGGACGGCGGGACTGAAATGGGATATGGTGGGATAAGGCCGGAAAAGATATACATTGGGACAAGCCCGGATTATAAGCCATATTAACTTCATGACTGCTGTGAAATGAGATTACCTACAAACTGATCACATCATGATCGTAGACAAAGTAAGACTTTGATCTGACCATTTCATTGTGATCATCTGTTCTAAAACGGAAATTCAACATAAGAGTGAGAGAGAGGATAGGAACATCAAGAAATGGAAGCAGTTTCCACGTGGAGTCAAAGAGAGTTCGGAGAAAAACCAATCACAAATGCAAATCTGAGAAATATCTACACCACGTCACATTCAATTAAGCAATAAACTGGTTTTAGGCCTACGAGGATTCTTGTGGTGCCGGAAGAGGTACTGACATATGGAACCTGTGTCTGTAGGTGGTGAGGGTGTCTAATGGCATGTGAGACAGGTTGGCGGTCGGTGGTGGCAGTGAAGAGAGATGATGATGGCGCTACTAGAATTTCTCATCCCATTCACGGGGGATTATTTTGGAACCTCCACACCCCCGCCCCTATGGGATTTAATACCCGGTGTGGGCGGATAACAGGAATCCTGTTGCCCTATATTTTGGGCAAAACACTGGATATCAAGCAGGTCAAAATTTCTTAACCTATGTGGGCCTTTGTCTGCAAAATCTCCGCCAGAAACCTTGGATGATGGTGCTAGAAAGACTGTCGAGACAATTAAAAGACAAAAAATGTTATCCTCTATATAAGCTAATCTAGAGATCGAGTCTGAATATTTGTCGAAGGAACAACATAAAACTTGACACAATAGGTATTGAAATAGAACCTAGAATTTTCATCGATCTCCACACCAAATCTCCCCACCAATGCAATGAAACTGAAGTGAGACCGCCCCGGCGAAGTGGTAGTGTTAACCTTGGAGAGAATACGTGAAGGGAGGCCGAAAGACGGTAGGCAGATGCCAAAGAGGATAGGGTATTGGTCTTAGGGGCGATATCTTCTCAGAGTGGTGGTTGTTATGTGTGGCTTTGGTGTAGCAACAACAGAGGTAGGGTGGCTACTGAAGAAGAGTATGGAAGTTTGAAAAAGAGAAGAGAGGGGGAAAAAACAATAGATATACTATTAGGTAATATAATAGTGTTTGAGGAATTTACCCTAGCTCCATTATCAATTTGGGCAGAAAGGAGCTTAGGTACTTACTAATTGCATAATTAAAAGTCAAGACCCTAACGTGTAAAAATTGGAAACATGGATCCTAAATGTAGTGTCTTGTGCAGTTATTGAAGAGCTAATACTTCTCTCATGTTCTTTTCCTATTTATATTGATCAATATGTATTAAGCCCGTTATAGTAAAAAGTTATTGCATTCCTCCTTTATTATTCATTTCAGAATGCACAAGATAGTATCAATCACTAGAAAATGAGACTCGCCTGCAGTAGAGTGGAAACTTTAAAGCAAGCCGAGCAAACAAGTCCTAGTGGCTACCACCTTAAATTTGAGTTAATGGCCCAAGCATTTTGTAGAGAATAGCGGAAAAAGCCTCCAACCCATGTAGTAGCCCTAAGGCGGGATACGTGCTAACCCGCCCAAAACCTATAATGGTAGAGTTGAGCAGTGAAAGCGTGGCAAGCCCTAGCAATAGAGTCAAATAATTCTGTTTGTCGGTCACCTACGAAGTACCGAAACCTCATATGGGTTGAGCTATGGTGTCCGACACCTATCGACACCCCGACACCTCACTGAGACACCGCCCATGTGTCAGACACCTCTCAGCAGTGTCCGAATTTTATTTTATTTTTCGTTTTGATTATCGGACAAAAAAGTGTCGACACATATAGGGCCAAAATACAAATTTTCAAACTTCTTTCTAGATCAGTGTGATATTTGGCAAATCTGAGACTTTATTGCAAATTAACTTTTAAGCCAACCCCCAAATTAGGTCGACCCAAACCTTTCTCTTTTAAATCTTCCTCTATGTCGCTGATGTTGAGTCTGCTGATTGCTTAACCAAGAGAAAAGAAGGCGATGCAGAGGAGCAACCAAGCTTCTCGTCAGAGGATCTTGCCGAATTCCAGCGAAAGGTACCCTTCTTCTTTCTTTCTCGTCTCTTTCTTTTTTGTTCTTTTTTGTTATCGAGCCTCTGCCATGTCCTGCTTCTCTACCTTATCATAATAATTGAACCTACAACCACAAAACTTGAATACAAAGTCAAATAGACCTATAACCCGAAAGCGTTTTTGGTTCTGGGTCACTTGATTATTACCCTTCACAATTATCACTTGATGAGCCAGAGATGGAAGCCAAAGTATTGGAGGGACTACTGATGGAGGTCAAGAGGGCGATGAAGAAGAAGATACTATTTATGTAGATTGAGCCTTTGATTGAAAAGACAAAATTAAAAGTTGTATGACTTATTATTTCCCTGTTTCTGTTTTCCTGTTTGCGTAAGTCTGTAAGACTTAACTAGTGAAATACTTTGCCATGTATTATGTTTGTGCCATACTATATTGCATTTAAGTATACTTGTTTGAGTTGCTTATTCTGTGGTTATTGATTAGAGTTTACTATTTTAGAAGCGGAATGTACTTGATATTTCTTAAATACATAAATATACTAAAAATGTATTAAAATTTTCAGGATGTCCTGCGGTGTCCAAAATCTGGTTTTTCCAAAATTGAGGTGTCTGGTGTCCCGGTACATGTTTGTGTCGGACATGATGTCCATGTCCATGCTACCTAGCCGGTCACACTCGAGTCCGTTGTGCCCACTATGGGTTTGGTCATGACAACCACAACCTCGGCAAATGACACCAAAAATATCAAAATCTGAAAACAAATTTGCACGACACAAAAAAATATGAATTGAACGATTCAAACGCATTCTGCAAATCATGTGGTGGGTTTGCCCATTTTCTCAAAGCACAACTGAGTTTCTCATATTCTCTTTCCTCAACCTTATTCTCTTTGATTTCACTTCATTCTGTGAGATTCATCAAATATAAAAGAAAATAATGGACTTGATCTCAAAGTTTCTCTCACCAAATTGATGCAAAAAAGATCAAACCCAAGATGGATCACACACATGTCAATACCTCATGTAGCAAAGAAAGGAGGGGCAGAAATCAACCGGAGGTTCTTGCATTGAAATTTGACTGATTGGAATCAACTATAATTGAAGTGCTGGCTTAAAGTGCTGCCATTTGTCAGCACCGTCATCTTGCTGTTAGGTGTTTTCGTAGTCAGAGGAGATGGACACAGGGAGAAAGCATTGGTCGAGACGTTGAAGGTCTTGGAACGCTCATAAAAGTCCTCAACGGTGAAGTTTACGAATTTTCTGTGTTGGGTGTCCCTGCGGGCAGCTGGGGGGTTGCCGTGGGAAGAGCTGCGCGGGAGAGAAGGAGAGAGGAGGGGGGTTGAGGTGAGGTGTAAGTAATAAAGAAGTCCCTGTAAAATAGCTTTAAAAGACACTAGTATCCCGAAGTAGTGGCTCAGTTAGTTGAATACGGATTGGCGTCCCTATGGTGCAACAAGTTTAAGTCGGCCGATGAAAGCTTTTGAAGTTGAGGTCCTTCTGCAGAAAAACGCTGACAGTTGACGTCCTACTATGAAAGTGTCGATGAATTGCTAATGCCCATAAAGGATACTAACCTATTACCTGTGATCTTTCATAAAAAAATCTCACAAGAACTTTAACTAGGTCAACGCCTCATACCCTTCCCCAGACCTTTTTTTAAATTCCATCTGCAAGTTTCCTCTTCGTGAATCCTCTTGCTCCGGTAACCAGGATAGAGACACCAATGCACGCCAATGAATAGAAGGTCCTTACTGCTGCTCACTGATGACTTCATCGCTAAGCACCTAAAGATCCATTTCTCAATGGAGCGAGCAGTGAGCTGATGAATATAAAAGTTTGATGGTGCTAGTTGTCATGGAGTTAACGTACCAGCCAGTATTTTGGTTTAAGCCGCAAGTCAAGTTTCATCCCGTATTTGCGGTTCTTCCCTTATCTGCAATATTTTTTCTACTGGTCGACGACGATACTGATAGCTACAACAGGTAGACACAGCCCATGGTTCAAAGTAACGACTGTTACACCTATAAATCCGCATATCTGATTGGTTTCAGTGGCAACTCAACAGAAAATGTTAGGCAGATCGATGGTCATACATTTCAAAATGAATACTGCCCGCGAAGTGGTAGCTGATTAACAGGAGAAATAGTGACACTTTGTTCTTCTTAGCCTAGGTTCGGACCTTCAACGGCAGTTTTCCAACGGTATTTGGATGTCCATCAATTCAGAAACTCCACATAATCAGTCTTGACGTGTCTACCGCATACTACTTGAATGGTGTTCACAGCTTTCTCTATTAATTAGATTAATTAAAGCTTTTGACTCTCTCCACCCAGTTACAGAATGTTTTAACGACCTCCTCCAGCAGAACTGGAGATTATTCTACAAAAAGTCGTATCAACAAAGTGAGAAGTAATCAAAATTCTGAATTACCACATCAAAAGGTGGTCCGCACAAACATTTCCCGCAAAAATTGACAAGCTATTATTTCCTCAGATTAAGAAGGTCAACTCTCAGCCAATGGTCAAGTTTATGGCAAACCTGATAAACATTAGAAACCACTAACCAGACACTCTAGAACTCCATGTTTCTCCAGTAGCGAACTCCATTTACCAAATGTGTTATAATGACATTATCAAGTAATCTGAGTTAGTCTCGAATTGAGACCGATTATAATAAAAGCTGATCGCAGTGAATGCGTTATCCAGCTTCAACGATCACATAATTACACGAAGACAACCACTATGGTCTCACGATACACTAGTTCTTGTTTAGCAACTTGACAAACATACGATAATCCCTAGGTTGATCAGCATTCAGCAATAAAAGGAGGGAATAGTGTGTAATCCTGAAGATTAATGATGTAATGCCCGTAGTCATGCAATACAGTAAGTTGAAATGCAGAAAAAAAAATAGAGAAAGACTCACCCATAAGCTGAAATATTGCCTTCTGTGTCCGTTTTTCAAGCTTATCCAGTTTCTTTTGCACATCCCTTCGAAGGTCCCAATTTGGTTTCTTAGGAGCAATATTTAAAAATGGATCCTGGAAATGACATCACAATAAGAATGCACATGAACAAAGATGAAGGTCTATGCTAAAATCAAAGTGTTAATTGACGAGCTAAAGCACCTCTTTTGTTTCCTGCAATGGAGGTTCTGCTGCAACAGGGTCTTCAAATTTCGGTAGCACAGGTGGGGCAAGCTTACCCTCCTGAAGCTCCTTATCATGAGGAAGGTAATTTCGGAATTTCATGCTAACGCTGCTGCAAATATGTAATTAGTTACTAGGAAAGAACACCTATTTTGCACTCTCAGATTCACAGTAGTTGAATATTGAATGCATGAATAACGTCTAAATATGCATGTCAAAGCTAATTGTGGGCACGTGTGACCTTTTAGCATTAAGCTATCTCAACTTTTGGCCAATACTATCACACAACTCTTTTCGTCTCTTTGATAGGTCAATACTATCTTAAACATACTTCCACATGAACGTCAATCAACTGAACCTTTAAAGGAAAAAGATAAAGTTGATGTAAGACTACATAGAAAATTATACATCAATTAGTATTTGCTGAGTGACTAAACTCTCTTTGGTCAACTATCCTCCAAGATGGGTTCATTCAGGAAACACAACGGTCAACTACCCTCCAAGATGGGTCCATTCAGGAAACACAACGCAACATTGAAGTTCTATACGTAATTAACCTATGAAGGAAGTTCGTATAGAAGAGAAAAAGCATCTTCCAATGCTAAATATGCTCTGGCTAGACATCCTACTACTACTTCCAGCTTCTGAATATCAGTAATATCTTATCGTGCTCCATTCATCATAACGATAAACTGTTTTGTTTTTGCCAAATTGGATAGTGGATATGTAATTTATGGACAGTGGATATGCAATTTATGGGCTTGTTTTTTTCCTAACAACCATTGAAAAGATGCCTCACCGGCTTCGCTGGCCTCTGCATTGGCACTGGTACATAAGAAAATTATGGGCTTGCATTCCTAATTCGATCGATCCTTAACAACTCCAATGCTTCCACATAACATTATATGATACCAAATTCAGCAGGCAGGCAGGTATGCATCTACAGAATTTGAAGGAAAGAAGGGGGAAGGAGTGCTCACTTTTGTTGTTCAAAATCGTTGCCATTAGTACCATTCTTCTGGTGCTCATTAGCCTGAGAGCTGGAATCTTGGGGAGCTTGGAGGAGCTCCTGCGCGGCTCTCAAAGCTCTAAGCCTCTCGCGACGCTCTGCCGCTGCCTCTTCTGCCGATCCTTCACTTGCCATTATCGGGATTGCCTACCACCCCACCAAATTCAGTTTAACCCACTTATCATGCCATCATGCTTGTACGGAGTATAAACCCTAGAATGTCTCTTAATGAATTAACGCTTACCAAAAGGTTTTAAATCAATACCTCTGTCTTGTGGTAGTGGTGTGGGGAACGTGCCTCCTTGGTCCTTCAACCTTAGTCGGAGTATTGCTATTGCGCGACCGAGTTAGCCTTCGTAGCGGCCAAAAAGGAAGCAGCCAAAACCCAGGGAAGGCAGTGAATATTCACACCAAAGCTCCGTTTGTTCAGTTTTAATTTTAAATTTTTTTTTTTAAAAATCAAAACCAGTTTAATTTTTTTTTATTACCGAATTTTTTCTTTAGTGGTGATTTGCGGTGACGGTGGTGGGGCGTGGCGGTGGCCGACAGTGTTGGTGGCCAGCTTCCGGCCGCCTGCAATCGTCGGCCGGAGGTGGCTGCCACCGCCGGTCGACACGCCAGCGGTGGACAGTGATGGTGGGCGGTAGCTGCCGGCGGTGGGAGGGTGGTGGTGGTGTTGGTCTCAAATAAAAACGAAAACTAAAAACCGAAACTCATTTTTGGAGTTTTCAATAATAGTCTTGATTTAAAAACTGATTTTTTAAACTGGAAAAAAAAAAAGAAAACTGATTGTCAAACGCGTTTATATTTTTCAGTTTACAAAACTGAAAAGGAAAAAAAAAACTTGTCAAACGGGGCCTTCAAACCAAGCTAATATGACCGAATTTGATCGAAGGGAACTTAATGGCGAAGAAGTGCGGTGATGGGTTAAATATATGAACTACAATGCAGTTCTATCTCTCGGTAGACCAGCTTGTTGTTGTTAGGTCATTCTGGCTAAGCACGTTAAATCGTACTTCAGTCATGCTCTCACCACACGTCAACACATATTCAACATTCAAAGTTAGCACTACCAATTTGGTCAACTCAGAGCGCACTCCAAGTCACGTGTCATACCTCTATCATTAGAGGTATTCTAAGCGTTGACATCGGCCTCCCCGAGCCTTCCCTTTATGGGGTCGGCCCAAGCCCCTCCCTTGGGGAGGTAGGCTAGAGCCTTTTCTCAGCGTGCTCCCTCTTCTTGCCCCTGGCCTTTCCTCTCCTTGGAGGCTCCATGCTCCCCCAGTGGTCTCTCCTCTCCTTGAGGGCTCTTTGCTCCCCTGTTGGACTTTCCTCTCTTCGTGGGCTTTCTTACTCCACCCTTAGTTTCTCCACCTTTCATGGGCTCCTTGCCTCTCTCCTTAGTCTCTCTTCTCCTCATGCAAATCTTGCTCTTTACCTCCGTCACTGCACTACTGCGACACTCGATCACAGAACCTTCCTATAAGGGGGTTCGCCCAAACCCTTCCCGTAGAGAGGTCGACCAGAGCCTTTCCTAAAGGGCTTTCACTCCTTCCCCTTGGCCTCCCCTTGGCCTCCCCCTGCTTGCTGCCCCTTGTTCTCTCTTCTCATAGGGGGCTTCTTGCTCCGCCTTGGTCTCTTCTCTCCTTAGGAGCTCTTTGTCTCACCCTTTAGCCTCTCTTCATGGAGCTTCTCATTCCATGACCTCCATCGCCTCACTGCGACGCTAAATCCCCCCAGAGCGCTGGTCGTCGCACTCGAGCGCTTTCACGCTACGTGCCCACGCATTGTACCTTTTGCTGCATCCACACGCTGTGGAGCCTGACCTTGTCCAAGTGCCTTCTACACGCTACATGCCAGTGCAGAGCACTCAGTGATCGTGGCCCCCGCTCCATCTTTATTGTGTATGACCCGGCACCCCACCACACTTTGTCGCACCCATGCATTGTGCCACTTATTCGTTTGCACCCTGGTACTCTGTCACACTGCAACTCCCTCAGAATTGGTCCATCTCTTTACCACACCATGCACACCTTGCATTGGTCGAGGAACATACTTTGACCCACTCTCTGGAGTGTGCAGCATCGCTCTGGGTAGGCGACTCATCTAGAACACTACATCTGCGAGCTCTGAGTGCTCTAGCATAAGGACTTATTTACCGCAAGGTAAGCGACTCCTTCGGGATACTACCTCGACTTTTTGAGTAAGCGACTCCTCCAGGACACTATCTTCGCCAAGAAACTTTGAGTGCGCTTGTAGTGCTCCACCATAAGCACTCATCGCGGGATAGGACATTCCTTTGGAACACTATCTCTGCAAGGGAGTTCTGAGGGCTCCAAATGAGGACTTCCCTCATGTCCAGCAGGCAGATCCTCCTAGACACTACTTCGGCCGGTCGGGTAAGCGACTCTCCTAGGATACTACCTTGGAACGCTTTGAGTGCTCTAGCACAAGGAACCATCACGAGATAGGCAACTCCCTCAGAACACTATCTCTGCGAAGGAGCTCCGAGTGCTCTGGCATTAAGTATCCCTTCCTGCCAGGTAGGTGACTCTTTTTGGATACTACCTTGGCCTGTCGGGTTGGCGAAACCTTTGGCGTGTTAGGTAGGGGATCCTTTAGGGGTCATTACCTCAGCTCGTTTGGTAGGTGAACCTCTAGGACTTTTACCTTGGGGTGTACTGGGTGCTCCAGCACAAGGACTCTCCAGTGGGATAGGCGACTCCTCTAAAACACTATCCCTGATAAGGGGTCTGTGTGGCTAGTCACATGCTCTAGCACTATGGCTCTTCATCGGCACCCATTTGGAGCATAACTCCCAAGTCACACCGAGAAATGAGCAGGTCTCCGAAGGGCATCGCGCCTAGTTTGCCTAGAAGTTGGCATCGGGTCTTCCCCACCCTTTATAGGTTTTCTATGCCTCTCGACCATCCCGTAGGACTGAGTAAGGGCTTTAGATTGGTGGCTAGATCAAGGGATTCTTTAGCCATACCAGAGTTGTGTGAGCTAGTCTTCTTATACAGATAAAACAAAGTTGCGGGGCAATCAAGGTGATCACGTGATCCGATAATTCATGGAGGATCGACATTTATGGCCCCTTAGTGAGGAGTCATTCTCAATTACCGTCATGTGTCACTTGATGACATCATATTTCTAATTGCTATAAATAGTGGCCTTTGAGAACTTATATGATGGATTATAAATTATTTGCAAATCTCACTTTCTCACTATAGAATTTCATAGCTAGAGAATTTAGAGAGAAAGAGACTCTAGACTTCAGACTTTAGACCTTGACCTTGGACCTCGACTATAGATCCTGACTTTGGACCATGATTCTTGACTTAAGCATTGGACTAGTGACTATCATTGCGTAGTCACGATGCACTTTGGCCGTTGCAGCACTGCCACTCCTTAGGCTCTATTTGGGAAGCCTTGCTTTCTACCTTTCCTTCGTCCTTGCTCTATCCTACACAATCACAGTTGACTTTTAACTCATACTGCATTCTTTGCGGCACCTCCATGTATATTGCGGACCCACTTCCTTGGCGTTATTTTGGGGACTTTGCTAGGGAGGTGAACATCACAGGGCAGTTTGTCTCAACACACCTAGCCCATCATGCCTCAACAACGGACTAGTAGCTAAAGTCTCAAGCCAGCCATCCAAGAGAAGCATCACCCCCAGGAAAAAGAGAAGACCAATGTCGTCTGGCTCTAGGCTCCCTCTGGGATAGATGTGCCTAACGTTATTACCATCATCAATGCTGCAGTCCAGTGCCTCACTCCTACCCTCAGTAGCCTCTAAGACTCTCATTTTTACTCATGTTTGTGATCATAGAAGTGCAAAAATTAGTATGCGTCTTAACTTTGTAGATCCATGTCTCTCAGGCTTCGGAGCTGCCCATATTGTGTTTGCTCAAACTTTATGTTTGGCCATCGTTGCTCAGATCTAGCCTTCAGGATATGTCTAATCTTAGACAGTTAACAGCTTGAACTGGTCTTTCTTGTTCTTTATATCCAGGAAGCTGGGAATCCTTTGACAGTTTTGGCCTAAGCCTTTTTCAGGAAAGTATAAGAATTTTCTCATCATGGGAAGCACTATTGTACTACTATAGGGGCAAAGGTAAGGAAGTTTTTACCGTGACAAACTTCTTCATACTTGAGACATTGAACCGGGTGATCCATCCTAAATCCATTGAACAGGATATCCAAAGAATCATGTGGCACTTAAACATTGTCCTTCTCGACTTGTTTGATCTGCAACAACTGTGAATCTCCCATTATGGTGAGAATAGAATCATTCAATACAAACTTGAACTTTTGGTGTAATGTAGAGGGAATTCCACCCATCAAGTGTATCCAAGGTCTTGCCAACAAAATATTAAAGGAGGCTGTAAATCCAATACCTGAAACTAAACATCAAAGCTAGCAGAATCCATAGTCATGGGAAAGCTTCACCTTACCAATCACCTCCCTTCAGGTGTTATTATAGGCTTAAGTGACTTGGTTGGAAGGGGTGAATTCTGACGGGTCAGTGCCAAGAGCTTGAACGGTGCGTAGGGGACATACATTTAAAGTAGAACCATTATCTATGAGGATCAATGGAACTTTCTTATCAAGTGCTTTCATACTGATAGGAAACAGATCATTATGGCTTGGTCTTGATTTGGGTAGGTCGGACTCAAAAATGTGAGATCATTTCTATAATGTATAGCCCTTACCACTTAGGACAGGTCTTTGAGCTGGGTCTAGATTGGCATCTGGGCTCTACTAAAAAGTTTGATAAGAGCTTGGCGGTGGGAGTATAAGGCTGACAATAATCCCTATATGGCAATGGAAATATTGGCTTGCATCTTCTTTAACTATTGAAGGACCTCATTATTCAGAGGGTCTTGAGAGAATAGTGGGTCAGATGTAGGTGGTTGGGGCGGGGTTTGGTATACTTGACCGATCAGGTTAGGTGGGATACATTTGCACTGGGTCAGAACATAAACCCAGTTTCTTCATCATATTCTACTTCAATCGAGAAGGTCTCTCCTTCATTAACTCTTCCCAAGTAATCACATCGTAAAACTGTGGCAGAGAATCGTAAGCAGATGCTAACTTTAAAACTGACTGGCTGGCTGGAACAATAAGAACGGTCGGATCCATAGTTGTCTGGTTGTCATCAATGCAGTTAACCCTATGAGGAGGCAAGTGTTCTTTTTGGACATTTGGTCTGAAGGGAGGGAAAACTTTACCCTTGTCAATGAGTTCTTCTATGGCATATTAGAGGGTAATGCATTTCTCTGTGGGGTTACCTTTTTCCCTGATAGTAATCACAAAGAGCGTTCATGTCATATTAATCGGGTATCACTGCTATAGTAGGTGTTGGTGGTAACTTAGAAACCATTCCCCTCCTCAACAATTATTCAAAAACCTTGGGGAGTGGTGCATTTCAATGGTGTGAACTTCCTCTTAGGCTCCATAGTTGGTTCCTATGTCATTGCCTGAGGTACTTGTACGGTGTTAACATTGTTGGTTGTTGCTAACTTAGGCTGCACATTTGGGTTCCTTGGACTGGCTCGGTATACGCCTATTGGTTGACTCACAGGACATGGTTCCCTTATTGATTGTATTATTTATTTGTATGATGGATCCCATAAGAGCATTGAACGACGTATGGTAATGGCCACTTTCTTTTCCTCTATTCGACGTTTAACCATTTGGGCTACCTTATTCCTTCACCTCATGATGAAGGCTGAAACGGACTCTCTTGGCTCTTGCTTCATGGTTTCCAAATCTCTCCGGGTAATATCTATGTTGGCATTATTCTGGTACTGCTTGACAAACTCTTTCATAACATCTTCTCAAATGCAGACTCGAGATTCATCCAAAGTAAGGAACCATCAGGAAGCGGCTCTGGTGAAGGTATAGTGAAACAACTGTATCAACTGATTTTGATTTGCTCCATATGGGGCCAACGCTCGCATATACATCCTTACATGAATCTTGAGATCCGTGGTACCGTCAAACTTATCCATCTTTCGCATTTTGAACTTAAGGGATAGTCTATTCTTGGGATTCATGGTTAAGGCACTAAAGTCTAAAAAGTCATCGAATTTTCACATCCTAGTAATTAGGAACTGGAGTGCATTCAATCAAACTCCAGATCTTTCTTCTTATCATCCTTCTTTATGTCTTATTCTGGTTCCTTTCTCTTATCTTTAGGTTATCCAATTTCTTGGCGGTTTGGGATTGTTGCTCGATTAGGGTAGTAAAACCATTCGGAAGATCCTTCTAAAGTTCACTGATGAAATGGACCAAGTCGAAGATATGTGAGAATTCTTTAGCCATTGGAGTTCATGGGAGTTTCTGGACGAGTCTTGATACCAACCACGCTTAGCCTTAATTGTATAATAAAGGTCATCAAAAAATTAATATTACATCCCACATATCCTAATGGGTAATATTAACAGGCTAGCTTATACCCTAATGGGGGTGAAGAGGTTCCTTGTCTTGAGGGTATTTTTTGAATTTTTGGGGAAAAAAGGGTTGACTAACCATCCAATTATCAGGGAGGATAACCGGTCGATTGATCAGTGTGGTTATGGTTTTCTCAGGGGGAATTTTTCTAGAAAAGTTTCTGGAGGGTAAAGTTTAACCATCTGGCTTCTGGAAGGATAACTGGCCAGTTGGTTAGAGGCTGAAGGTTCATGTCTGTGAATTTTTCTGAGGATAAGGTTTCTGACTAATCGCCGGCTCAGCTAGAAGAATAACCGACCAGTTGGTCAGAGGGTTGGATCAGGATATGAACTAGTCAATTTTGAATTTTCAAACAAATGCACATACTAACTAATCGGCCGGTTAGTCAAAGTCTCCACTTTTTTGATAAATTACCAGTTCAGCTTGCAGCATGCTGGTGGTTTCCCTACAATATGCCATAGGCCAATACAAGTATTCTCCCTACAAAAAGAGTAGAACACTGAATGGTCTGGGTGTGAGTTTTTCTTTTCCTTATAACACCGGTGTAAACGTTACTCTAACAGCTTGACTGTACCATATACCTCCCGCCGTAACTAAGAAGTTAATAATGTATGATCAATAGTACGTATGCAAGTTATTTAATAAACCAATAGATCGGGAGTAAACATTAGTACGAGACATGAGGAGTTGAGAACTTGATCGAGATCGCCTTGAGCCTAGAAGGACCAAAGGCCTCGAGTGTGTTACTCTTAAATGGTTGGTCGGGGTGAGACGTGTGCATGTGTGAGGTATGGAAATAAAAGCGCAAGTACCACCACTATGTCACATTGTACATACCACAAAAAAATACAAGGCCAAAAACCACGAAAATTTTTTCAAGTCCTTTTAGTGTTTTTAGTCTTCAATGGAGTCTCCACTATAGCGCACTGCTTCAGTAAAATCCCTAAGGAAGGATTTTAGGAGTCGCCATCTTATTTAATTGAAAAAAAGAAAAGAAAACCCCTAAAAATGACTCTAATGTGTCCAAAAGAACGACTATTCTGTCGAAACCAAGAGATGAGTTCGGGGACTAAGTTATGCAACGGGAAGATATTAGGCACCCGCAGCGCCCCTGCGGTCTCTACTTGGTTTTTTTTTACTGATTTTTGGCCTATAGAACACGTAGTATGCATAATATAACAAGACTCACCCTAAGCTAATTTATATTATGTTTAGCTTGAACTCGACACCAAGGGTCAAGTGGCCTACGTATCTGATCGGACTAATCAGAATCAAGACCACTGTAATTTGACACTGGTCCCACGGGAAGTAGTCTACATTTCGAAACTACACTTAGAGAAAGAAATAAGAACATTTTCTTGTTCTTTTAATGAAATGTGACTTAGGGAAATAAGAGACAATCTATATGATTTTTACACTAAGAAAACTGATAATAGTTACCTCGCGATGTTGTTTATCTTAAAGACTCAGGAATGTTCTCTGTGGTATCCATGATACAAAGAACAAAGCGACATTTCTAGGGTGATCTAAATGGCTAAGATTCTCCAGAGACGGTGGACGTCACTTTACTAGGAAATGGTGTGCAAACTCTAAAAAGAATAAGCTTAGAGACCAACTCTTGAAAATGAAGGCCAAGACTCCTTTTTATAGTGCTTAAGGTCGCAGAATCTGATAAAATATGCCAATCTGCATGGCTGGAGATAAGTCAGGATAAGTGATAAAATTACCGATATTAACAAAAATCAACTCACCTACCGGTTAGTGGAAAATCGACCAATTTACCCCATTTATGAATAATTATTTTTTTAGAATTTTGGGACATTATCTGACCCTAATTTCGGTAATGATCTCTTAAATCACAAATGAGAAGTACCAGATTTAGGATAAGTCATTTTTAACCATTAAATTACAAATAGGAAGTACTACATTCCGGATAAGTCATTTTTAACCAATAAATAGATTTATTTAATCTTTATATCAAGGATTAATCATGAATTATTACCCTAAATCATCTTGACAAACTTCATCAGTGAGAATAACCTAGACCATGGACCGGACTTGACCTACATGGACTGGACTAACAGACGAACTGGACTGAACATGCAATGGACTTGAGTGGAAAATTAAATTGAACTCAATTAATTAAATAAAACTGGACTGGATTAACTATTTAAATTACATCACTAAGCCCATACTCAATAATGCATTTTAATTAATATTCAAGCCCATTATTTAATCAATCAAAAATACCTACAAAAATGGGGTGTCTACACAAGGGAAAAGGTAGAAGCTGAGGGACAAAGAGATGGGCATCCTCCTTGGGTAGTTGACCAAATCCCGCAGGCCCTGCTTCACTGTCATGAGTAGAAAGATTTTGGCCCAGAAGCTCAAGGGGAATATTGGACCCATAGATTAATTAAAAAGATGAGTTGGTTTATGACGGTCCATATCCAAATTAGGTATAAAAAGTCAGTCCAAATCAGGTGAAGCCTGAGAAGGAGTACAAGCCTTAGTCTCACCCCTTTTCCTTTATCAGACTTAAAGTTCTCGTCCAAGAACAGCCCAGACAAACATATACCTAAGTCACGTGCCACTGACCCAAAAATAAATTCAACCCAACCCTTACCTACGGCCTGTTGGTCTGCCTCAAAATCTTGTCTAATTTTATCCTGAAGAACTTCAAGTGCCACATGTGATGCCAACTAATTATAAGTAGTCCAGCTGTCAATGGGAGCTGAAGAACAAGATACGCTGGCATTTGACTCAGTTGTCGAGGAGAACTCGGGACTTGTGACACCGAGTTGATTGAAAAATTTGTCGGAGACAGCTGGAACAAACCCAGAAGGAGCTCGAATCTAAAGATTATAAAATTATCAACGAGTGAATGGGCATTGAATTTCCCCCAACAAAGGACTTCACCAGAGAAGTAGGGACGTCTGAAGTGTCACTAATAACCTCTATAAATATAGCATCCAAATGATCATCTTTATTCTCAGCTTGTACACCATCCAGAACAAGTCGAGTGGTTTGATTACAATATGAGTTAGCGAAAGCCCAGAGTCTCCACGAATATAAAGCTCGATGACTCTAATAAATTATTCGGGAATTCCCGGTCGAGTGTAATTGTAATATCTCGCACTTTTCGAGCAATTAAAAATAATTATCTGTAACCCGAAAAGTAAAGGGACATTAATTTTGAGCAATGCTCAGCATTCGTAGAGTTTGCAAGCTTAAAACAATTTTGGGCGAAACTTGTAATTTTAAAAACTTTTGGGGTCATTTTGTAAATTTAGAAAACTTTGGGGCCATTTTGTAATTTTGAAAATTTGTGTGATAGGTGTCATTTTTAGAGAGATACGTCTGGTTATGATTGTTCATACCCTATTCTGGTCGCACCCCAAGACCCGCCAAGGGACCCACTTTGCACGACACATCACCCAGTCAGCGGTCAACTTTTCAACGCTCGAGGGCCGGTCAAAGCAACGCATGCTCAAGTCACGTGAACCATTCGTGAAGCGACTTCGGCGTGCCTTCCATCCCAAGGGGTCGGCCTCCCTCTAGGGTCGGCCTCCCCCAAGGGTCGGCCTCCCTTGGGGGTCGGCCATCCCAAGGGGTCGGCCACCCTCGGGGGTCGGCCTCCCCCAAGGGGGTCGGCCACCCTGGGGGGTCGGCCACCCCGAGGGGTCGGCCTCCCTCTAGGGTCGGCCTCCCCCAAGGGTCGGCCACCCTCGGGGGGTCGGCCTCCCTCTAGGCTCGGCCTCCCCCAAGCGTCGGCCTCCCTTGGGGGTCGGCCACCTGCCTTGAACACCGACGCCGTCACCTTTGACCCCACCCCATTGTCACGACGACCGTCGCTCGCGGCCGCACTCCGCCATAGTCGCGACAACCGTCGCTCTCGGCCGTGCCCCTTCGTCGCGATGACCGTCGCCCGTAGTCTCGATGACCGTCACTTGTGGCCGCTCTGTCGCCATGACAACCGTCGCTCACGGTCGCGCGCCATCCACGCAACGACCCTCGTCGCTCGGAGATCACTCTGCGACCCTCGTCGCCCGCACTCAACCGCGCCCCATGCGCTGCAATCATGTTATATGCTTACGGGATAGGCTACTCCTCCAGGACACTATCTCCGCCAGGGTGCCTGCGTGACTGGCCTACGTGCTCTGGCACTGGGGGCTCGCGTCGGCACCCCTAAGGACTATGACCCCCGGGTCACTCGGAGACGGGAGCAGGTCTTCGGAAGGGCATCTTGCCTAGTCCACCTGGCAGCTGGGCGTCGGGTCTTCCCCACGCTGCCAGGCCTGTGGGATTCAGTAAGGGCTTGGACTGGAGGCTGGGGCAACGGGCTACTCTGACCATGCTACCGCGGCATGATCAGTCTCCTCAGACAGGCAGAGAGATGTTGCAAGGGCAGGGCAGCACGAACTTAGGAACCGGCAGTCCAACGAAGGGTCAGTGCGTTGGCCCCCTGGTGACGTGTCGTTCCCAGGGGGCGACACATGTCAACTTATGACACATGCACATTTTTGCCTATAAATAGTGGACTTTGGAGCTTTTTCAAGGATCTGATTCTCATTTGGACTTTTCACTTTCTCTCTCTAAAGGAAACATTCTCTCTGGAATTCTAGTGAGAGAAATATACTTGAACTCCCGTCTACGGACCCTGGACGCCATACCCTCATTACGGACTGCAGACTGTCGGTCCTGTTCATCGTCACCTTGCCTGCGCAGCACTGCCACCCCTCACGACCTGTCTGGGGAGCCTTGTCCTCGGCCCTTGCGCCGTCCTTGCTGTCTCCCACGTTGCCTACCTGGAAGCCAACTCAGACCGCATCCTTTGTGGCACCTCCACGTATCATCGAACCATTTCCGGCACCATCATTTTGGCGACTCCGCTGGGGAGGTGAGCATCGTATTGCGGTTTGCATACCTTCCGGACTTAGGCATTATGCCTGTGCAACGGAGAGCTACTAGGGCGACCAGCCAAGGACCCAACCCCGCCATGCAAGAACACCACCTCGGTGATCAGGAGGAGACTAGCGCCACGCGGCTCCGAGACCAGCTGCCGACCACTACCCCCGACGTACAAGTGCTCGTAAATGCAGCCATCCAGCAACTCACTCCAACCATCACCACTCTGCAAGATTCACAGACCACTCTACTAGCCGCCATTATGGACATGCAAAAATCCATACAAGCCCTGTCCTCACAGCAGGCCGCTCCATCAATCCAGCCTTCAGGACCGGGGCCAGCTTTTGACATCGCCCCGGCCCCAGTGTCGCGACTACCGCCGCCTTGGACATCTAGACCCTTGGCGGTAGGACTCGCAACACTGTCGCTGCCGGTAGCCGACATATCTCCTTCTGCAGTGCCGCCCCGCAAGCTACACACGGATCTCGGGCCAGTCTTGCAGCAGATTCCCCCCGCTGTCACACCATCTCATCTGACGCCGGCAAGAAGCTCCTCCGAAACGCATGACTCCATCGAGATGGAACCTAATCCCTATCCAGTTGAGCAACACCAAACCCCCGGCCAAGTGATGGGCATGTCTCGCCAACCCACACTTGCCCCTGCACAGCTGCCCCTGCCAGCACCTGCACCATACCAACCCTCCCATGTCCTCGTTCATCAAGCCGTGCCATCTGGGGGCTCGGGGGCTCGCGACGCACCAGGCGGTCATCACCCCTTGACCGGCAATGAGGCACCATCCTCCAACTATGTCACTCAGTCAGATTTGGAGGCCCTTGTCCGTCGCCTGTCGAGGAATTCCGAGCCGGACTCCTCAACCCGTCTAACCGGACACGCCCCGTACGCTAATGATATCGCCATCGCACCCTACCCCATCAAGTACAAGCAACCAAACTTTGTGCTCTTCAACGGACGTGAGGGAAACGCCCGTGAACATCTAACAAGGTTTGCAGGCTCCTTGGAGCAGTATGGTACAGGAAGCAGCTTGAAGTTGAGAGAATTCCACAAGTCCCTTACGGGCTTGGCTTACACTTGGTATCACCAGATCCCCGCAGGGACCGTCCACACCTGGGGCGACATGGTCCAGCTGTTCTTAGACAAATTTCATTACGAGACCGAGCGCGTGACTATCGTTGATATTGCTGGCATTCGCCAGAACCAGGGGGAAGACTTGAATAAATATGTGCATCGTTTTCATCTTAAGTGCCTTGAGTGCACAGATTTCAGCAAAGACGAAACGTTGGTTCCCATATGCATCAAAAATATGATTGACGTCTACCGAGTGCATATCGAGAACCTACAGTTAAGGTCATGGGGACACCTCAAGGAGGCAGCCCGACGAACTTACGAGACAGTTGGTCCTGTCAAGTCATGGAAGCCTCGACCGCAAAGTACGCTGTTGGCCTCAGCAGATGCACCTATCACTCAACGTAGCAACGACAACAACAACTATGCAGGCTTCAAGCGTCAGCTTCCAGATGTGAACCAAGGCTCCGACAAGCGAAGGCAACAAAGACCCGCACCTAACTATCCCTGTGACCTGAATACAGTGAAGGAACTCTTGGCCGAATGGGTGGCGCATGACAAAAATTTCCAACTGCCACCAATGCGGACCAATATCACAGACGAAGAAAAGGCCAGGCCCACCTACTGTCCTTTCCATCGAGCCCTTGGCCATCCGCTCAAAGATTGCAATGCACTGCGAACCATCTTTGCAAGGAAGGTAGCGTCGGGCGACCTGCAGCTACGGAAAAATAACGATGTGCGCAAAGATCCCTACCCACCGCATCGCAACAGTAGGGAGCACCAGGCCCTTATGGCTGTCACTGACCATGTCGAGCCTGTAATCCACGAAGCCCCGGCAGAGCCCACACTGACCCTCGTGCCTCCTCCAGCTAAGCAGTCGATGCCTCCCCTTCGACAGATGACGAAGATCAAAAGTTTTTTTGATGAAATGGGGTTTTCACCCGCCGCCCGGACTTACCTTTCCAATTGCCTGCTCGAGGTCACCACCGGCCTCGGTTCCGAATGCTTCGCCGCCCAGGCTGAATTACGTCACATCCCCTCTACGGCCTTAGTCTTCTCGGATGAAGACTCGCCGCCGATCGAGCATCACAATCGGCCGCTGTTTTTAGAGTGTACTGTTAATGGCACGGGCTTCCGTCGTGCCTTGGTTGATTGCGGCGCCTCGATCAACATCATACCCCTCATCACCCTGCAACAGGCCGGCATTCCCCCAAGGAAAATCATCCGTGACCCCGTCAATATTACCGGCTTTGGACAGGGTCCTCAGTCGACCCTCGGCCATATCACCATCGACCTCATGGTCGGAACTGTCCGTCGCGACACTACTTTTCACGTAATAGACAGCGAGTCTGCCTTTCACCTCCTGCTCGGGAGACCATGGATCCACGACAACAAGGCCGTTCCCTCAACATACCATCAATGTGTGAAGCTGGTAGCCGGTTCTACGGGACATGAGGTAGCAATGACAATCCCTGCAACCAAAGCCCCCTTTGAATGCGCCGAGTCTTATTTCGCCGAGGCCTCCTTCTTCACTAATTTCGCCGAGGATGGGGAGAATGCTACTCATGTACATTCTACCAGGCTGCCGACCTGGGATGAGCTGTGCGGGGACAAGCTTTCCAAGGACAAAACCGGGAGAAGTAACAAGAATAATGGGTCAACCCCACCGCTTCCGCCTGCTGCCACGACCAATTCCCCCCCTTCTTCCCCCAAGTCCAAGAAGCAAAAGGCTGAGCCGGCCTTTCGACGTATCGTCAAGGACGGCAAGATCATCTATCAATTATGACGGTATGCAGGGGCTCCAGGCGGTCCCTCCTCAGACCCCCTCGACCCCGACCCCCTTGGAGAGACTGAATGGTGCCGCACGGCCGAGCATTGCCAGCCAGATCCTGACCTCACCCCCGGCGCGGCACCACCTTGCTATGAGGATGGCCCTCGACCTCAGGCTGAAGATATTGAAGAAATCAACCTGGCCGACCCGGGCGAAGAACCGCGGCACACCTACATTGGCACAAAACTCGCCCCCGGCCGAAGAGAGGAATTGGTTTCCCTCCTACACGAGTATCGTGATGTCTTAGCATGGAGCTACAATGAGATGCCCGGACTGGATCCTGCCTTAGTCACACACCATCTCAACATTGCTACCGGATCTATCCCTAGCCGACAGCACCCGCGGACATTCCGCCCCGAGCTCGAATTGAAAATCAAGCAAGAGATTGAACGCCTCCTGCGCGCAGGCTTCATCGAACCTATCACTCACCCTATTTGGCTGGCTAATGTCGTCCCTGTACAAAAGAAGAATGGCCAAGTCCGCGTCTGTATCGACTTTCGGGACTTGAATAGGGCGTGCCCCAAGGACGAGTTTCCACTACCCAATATCGACATGCTCACGGAGGCCGCCGCCGGATATGAAACTTTATCTTTCATGGATGGGTTCGCAGGTTATAATCAGATTCGCATGAACCCCGACGACAGCGCCAAGACAGCCTTCCGCACTCCTATGGGTAATTTTTGTTGGAAAGTTATGCCTTTCGGCCTCAAGAATGCGGGTGCTACGTATCAAAGGGCTATGACAGCAATATTCCATGACATGATACACCATACTGTGGAAGACTATGTCGACGATCTTATTATCAAATCCAGGAAGGAAAGTGATCACCTCACCGACCTTCAAGCGGTCTTTGATCGTTGCCGCCAGTATAACATGCGGATGAATCCATTGAAATGTGCCTTCGGAGTCTCCTCCGGCAAGTTCCTCGGGTTCTTGGTCAGTCGACAGGGCATCGACGTTGACCCCTCGAAAGCAGCCTCCATCCAAGAAATGCCCCCCCCCAAGAACACAAAGCAACTGAAGAGCTTCCTCGGCAAGGTCTCTTACCTCCGACGCTTCATACCCGCACTGGCCGAGCTCATTACGCCATTTCAACACTTGACGCGTAAAAGCGCACCGTGGAATTGGGGCGCGCCCCAACGGCAAGCATTTGAACAGATTAAGGCGGTCCTCATGTCACCGCAAACCATGGTCGTACCACAACGGGGCATCCCACTCCTACTCTACCTGACTTCCACACCCAGATCCATCGGGGCTTTGCTTGCCCAAGAAGTCGAAGGTGTCGAGCGTCCTGTTTATTACCTCAGTAGAGTGATCAGAGGGCCCGAAGCCAACTACTCCGAGCTCGAGAAACACTGTCTAGCCTTGGTGTACGCCTCACAAAAGTTCAGACATTACTTTCTAGCGCATCAGATCACACTCGTCACCAAGGCTGACCCGCTCCGTTACATGCTTACACGTCCCGCCCTGTCTGGCCGACTCACACGGTGGTTGCTGCTGTTGGCCGAATTCGGTTTATCTATCAAGAATCCTACAGCTCTGCGGAGCCAAGCACTCGCAGACCTCCTGGCCTTCTTCCCACGCCAACAATGTGAACCGATATCGGATCAACTGCCGGGGGAGGAGACAGCCCTCATCACCGACATCGATGGACTGTGGACGCTTGAATTCGACGGCTCTGCCACTAGCAAAGGCCCCAATGGCACGCCCCTCCGGCAAGGGGGTGCCGGCATAGTCTTGCGGGCACCAGACGGTGTTACCACTTCATTATCCTTCAAACTTGCATTCCCGGTGTCTAACAACGAAGCTGAATACGAGGCACTTGTCATTGGCCTCATGATCGCCGTCAGTATGGGGGCTAAGGCGCTGTGTGTGAAAGGAGATTCAAATCTGGTCATGAAGCAGGCGGACGGGGAGTTCGCGGTCAAAGAACCAGCCTTGGCACCTTATCGTGCCTTGGTGCAACACTTGGAAGGAAGACTCGGTCATGTCCAGTATGAACATCACAATAGGTGCCACAACAGACATGCGGACTGCTTGGCCACGATCGCGTCAAAGATAGAGGTCGATGGTGAACAACGGATGCTAACCATCGTCAAGAGAATGGAACCATGCACAGCACTGAACCTAGTCCCGAGGGACGTTACTGCGGACGATTGGAGGCAACCTATCATCGACAAACTTAAAGCGCCATCTCTTGCTCATGCCTCCACCCTTACAGACTTTTCAATGATGGGAGATGTCTTATACAGGCGGTGTCCCGGAGGCACTCTAGCAAGATGTTTGGCACCGGAAGAGGCAAAACACAAATTACAGCTCGGCCACCAGAAGTGTTGTGGCCTCGACGGTCCCCCTCTGTATCGTCGCCTCCAGCGTATGGGATTATATTGGCCATCCATGGCCAAGGACGCCTCGGATATACAAAAGGATTGTCCCGAGTGCCTGTATGCACCCGACGGTGCCGAAGCTCTTGTCATTGACATCGAGGGTGACTGGCGCCAGCCTTTCATCCAGTATCTATCCCACGGGATTCTACCACCTGACCGCGGCTCAGCACGATCCATCAAGCGCAAGGCAGTCAGGTATTTTGTGACGGAAGGCGAGTTATTTCGCAAGGGATTTTCGGGACGCACCCTGCGATGCTTGCAAGGTGCCCAAGTGGTCAAAGTCATTAACGAAGTACACAATGGTGATTGTGGTGAACATCAAGGCTCCCAGAAGCTGTATGCAGAATTACTAAGATTGGGGTATTATTGGCCGACTATGGAATCCGACTCCATCTCGCATGTCCGACGCTGCCAACCCTGCCAGCGGCACGCCGACAGGATACACTCGCCAGCATCCGACTTGCACATGATCTCAGCACCTTGGCCATTTCATTCTTGGGCCCTCGACCTCATCGGCCCCATCCACCCGCCGTCCAGAAGCCATTCATGGATCATGGTTGCTACTGAACGCTTTACGAAGTGGGTTGAAGCCGTACCTCTGCGGAGAGCCACGGGAGGTGCCGTTTCCAACTTCTTACGCGACGTCATCTGTCGTTTCGGCATCCCTCGATGTATTATATCTGACAATGGCACCCCATTCATTAACCGAGAGGTTCGAACTCTCATGGAAAGGTACAACATCAGCCATGCCACATCAACTCCCTATTACCCGCAAGGTAATGGTCAAGCTGAAGCGTCCAACAAGACTTTGCTACGAGTATTATCGCGAATGGTGCATGACGCCGACCGGTCGTGGTCCGAACAACTGAATCTGGCACTCTGGGCCTACAGAACATCCATGCACACAGCGACAAAGGCCACGCCTTTCTCTCGTCTACGGGGACGAGTGTGTGGTACCTGCCGAGATCGCAGAACCATCGGCTCGACTTTCCCTAAGCAGCAGTCTCGGAGATGAAGAAGCCCGGCTCGCGGCACTTGACGGCCTCGACGAACGACGAGCCACGGCCCTGCGCCGCATGAAGAAGTATCATGAGCAGCTTACGAAAGCTTATGGGAAGACCGTCAAGCCACGTTCGTTTATCGAGGGCGACCTTGTTCTTCAAGCCGCCAAGCATGTGCGGGCCAACATGTCAGCTCCTAAATTCACGCCAAACTGGGAGGGCCCTTTCACGGTGCACGAAGCCCGCACTAATGGCTCGTACCTCCTGCTCAACCACGACGACGGTCAGGTCTCGGCCCCCATCAACGGCCGCTACCTGAAGAAGTATTATGTGTAGTCGCGTCATAGAACGCGCCCTCGTAGCATTTTTGTACATGCGACATTGCTTGCAGACTTGTATTTTTTTGTTGATCTGTGTAGCGTTCTACACTAGTCATGTAACGGTGTTTTGTACCGCGTCCTATCAATACAAAGTCATGCTGTTACCTCAACTTCTGCCCAGCTGGCACTCATTCTCAACCTATGCTTCCTAAGTCACTTTCTACGAGCGGGAATGGGAGAGCATTCACAAGTAACCGAAACAAGCAAGACATTCAAAAAAAAAAGAGAGAAAAAAAGAAGAGAGCAACCGAACATAACATACAATAAGCCGAGACCATCGAAAATATGTACATATACATCAAACGTTTACTAGCCGTCGTTAAGCACTACAACTACGGCAAAGTAACATACAAGCTAGGAAAGTCTAGACAACAGCGATGCAACTGGGTGGGAGCTGAATGCCTGAAGTACCTCCCGCTCCGCTTGTACCTCTGACCATCCAGCATCAAGCTCGGCCTGTCGCCCTAACCGCTCTGACTCCCGCCCGTCCACCTCACCTCGCCGCCTCTGTAGATCGGACAACTGCCTCTGCAAATCGACGAGCTGTCTCTCTATCTCTGCCACCTGCATGTCAATCCCGGCCAACTCTGCCGTGATCTCTGACCGCTCTGCCTCTAATCCTGTGCGGCGCCGCTCCAGCAACATCTCCCGCATAACCACGACTGCACGCCTCTCATCCATATCGTGGCTGACGCTCCTCGATCTAAAGAAATCTGCTAGCCAGTCCAGCTGCATACCTAGCGATGTGAACGGAGCGAACTCTGAAAGCGACCGAGCAACGAACTCTGCAGTCCAACCCGACGACGGCACACTGGCGAACGGCAGCAACCACTCCATAAACCCTGCAGACACCCACATCCGTAGTACTGGGTTCTCTACCACCACGCTCTCGAATGTCTGCGGGAACGCTGCCTTCACCAGTTCTAACCGGCGCACAGTCTCCGCCGGTAGCTGGAGGCCCCCCCAAGCTGCCACATCCACCTGACCGCTCGAGGATCCTCTACTCATATCTCCGACTGTCGCGCCACTGCCGCCCGCTGCAGAAATCTCCGACATCCCACCCGCCCTCTGCGCCCCAATCGTGGCTGAGTGCATCGCCAGAAGAGTAGCTCCGACCTCAACCACGGACTCCGGCAATGTGTCATGCCGTCGCACCACCACGGCCTGAACCGGTGTCTCTCGCTCACGAATCGAGGCAGCAACAACAGACTCAGGCTCCGCCATTTCGCCACCATCACCTCCCACAACCTGCGTCTCCATGCCTGTCCACCAGTCCTCGTCAATGTCGAACATCACCGTATCGCTCCCCTCTCCGCCGTATAGTGCCCCCACCGTTTCCTCAGTAGCAGGCAATGGGCTCACCCTCCTCGGCACACTGGCCGTCAATAGCTCAACGGCCTCGGTCTCGTCACTGTCAACTAATCTGCCGGCCTCGGCTGCCATAGCCTCCTCGCCTGCGATCTCAGTCTCGGCCTCGCTCCCCCCCGCGACCGCCTCTTCCTCGTCCCCCTGGCAAAACCGCTGTCAGTTCACAGATTATGAGCAATATGCAAACCATATTTATACGACAAAAAGAAAGGACAGAAGCAAACCTCAGAGTCTAGCTCCTCTAATACGTCGCGCGGCCTCTTCGCCCCTGATAGGTGTGGGGCTGAGGTACCAGCACTAGCCTGACGAGCTGTCTCCATCATCCCCACTCGCAATGCCGACAAGGGCCCCTTGCCGGCCCCCGGCACCCTCGGCACCTCGGCAATAGGCTCCTCCCCACGGTCCTCCCCGGGAGCCGCGTCCCCCAACTCTACGGCATCCTCCTCCGCCTCCCTCTCCGAGCTCGGAACAGAACTCCCGGTCACCAGTGACAGCATCCCGCACTGCCTCGCGACTGTGGCCGATATCAAACTCAGGGCTCGGTCACATGCGAACACATCTACCTGTCGACGTGTGCCTGACGGCTGTGCCAGCCATCCGGCCCAGCTCCCTCGCAGTCGCTCCCACCAATGCGCATAATCCGCGGTCACCGCCCCTGCCACCTCTGTCCCTGGCTGCCTCCACTCTGTCGTCGGTGCCGGCCACTCGCGGGCTCTGTCATATAGTGTATACCCAAAAGCCGTCGCCACACTCCAAGGGCTGTCATAACCGCATGGGGGCTCTAGATCGTACCCGAACGCCAACGACAGACGGTCCGGGCAATACCTCGCCACATAATAGCAGCACTCGGCGGGCTTCCCGCCATCATCTGTCAATACCGGGAGCCAGCCGGGAAAATACGCGACCAATAGCGCCAGCTGTCCTGGCGCTAGCTCGCCTCTCCGGCTCAGATCTGTCGTCACCTCCTGCACGTGCAGCCATGGCGGCGTACCATATGACGCATGCATCTCCATATAGGGCCGTCGCTCACATTCCCCCCGTTTGTCTAGAATCTGTGCCAACGGGCACCCCGGCCTCCTGATGCCTGCCCAAGCAAAAGCCCGAGACCCGCTACACCACAACGCCACCTGCCGCGACCTGCCTGGACGGGTCACTGTCCCCATCGTCGGTGACGGGTGTGCGAGTGGGTATCCGTCAGGACGGTACCCTGGAAAGCACTCGTACAGGTACCTCTGCAAAAACATCCAGTCCACGTACGTCGCCACCTGATACCGACCATACGACCGCTTCACGTCATTCACGAACTGATCTAGCCGCGAGTATAACGTGCCCAAGTACACCGGAGCCAAGCCGACCCGCCTTCCCTGCGCCATCCTAATGGCCAAGGGAAACACCCTCGGGGAAATGCCATCCTCAGGTGTCCCCTCAAACACAAACCTGCAAACAACGACCGGCAACATATGTCAGTTTGACGTTTTACAGGGCAAGCAGGACATACGATATATTCACAAATAATCACACGACAGTACAAAATTTACCTCGATAAGAACATCGCCAAAAACGCCACCAACTCGTACCGATCGCTGCCATGATACGGACCCATCACGAACTGGGCAGCATTGCCCAACTTCTGGCCTGTCCTCGCCTGCGGCGTGCCGTAGAACTGGCGCAGCCACCCACCGTACGTCCCCTTCCGGTGCCTCTTCGTCTCCGCCAAAATGTCCAGTAGCTGCGTCTGCAACAACCGCTCCTCCCCGCTCAGCCGGGTCACCCGTGCATCCACCTCCCCGTGTATCGGCAGCCCTGTCAGCATCAACACATCGAGTAACGTCGGCCCGATCTCCCCGAACTCGGTCACGAACGTATGCGACTGCGTGCTCCATCTTGCCAGCAATCGGGTCATCCCTGGCGTATCCCTATATAACTCCAGCCCCCTCGCCGTAACATTGATCGCCGGTAACAGCCCTAGTGCCTGCAACACCTGCGCCCTCACCGGTGTCTCCAACATATGCTCACACCAAAAGTCCCACCCTACCGGCATCGCACTATGGCCCTTGAACATCACCGGCGACCAAGGTATGTCCTCTCTCCCAATCAACAATGCCGGTACATACCTCGGCGACATCACAGGCGCCTCCGCCGGGCTCGGCGCGCGAAGGTAGGGTGACGACAGCCGAGGCTCCTCTCCCATCGACGGACCACCCCACGGTGTCCTGAACGCTCCGTCTGCCACACGAATGGCCAACTCCCTCCACAGCTCACGGTCCGGTACACACGGTACTACTCCCCTCACCCCCAGCAATGTGTTTGTTTTATCTGGCTCCGGATCGTAGGACCTCCTACCGCCATCATCAAAGGTCAATGGCACTGCCGCCTCGACACCCACTGACGGTATGGCCTCATCGACTGGCGGCGCCGGCACAGGTACAGTCATCATATCCCGCGGCGGTCGCGATGTACCCGTCGCGGCCCCTCGCGGCTTCGCCCACATCTTCTGCCGAACTTTTTTCGCTGCTGGCGTCGCTCCGGGCTGTGAGGATGGGACTTGGGCCTGTCGGACACCCTGCGTGACCGACCCCCCGTGACTGGCCGACCCCCCATGTGCGGCCGACCCCTCCCGTGCGGCCGACCCCCCGTGGCTGGCCGACACCCCATGCGCGGCCGACCCCTCTCGCTGGGCCGACCCCCTTGCCCGGCCGATCCCCTCGCTGGGCCGACCCACCCCGTCCGGCCGATCCCCCTCGCTCGGCCGACCCCTCTCGTGCGGCCGACCCCCGTGGCTGGCCGACCCCCCATGCGCGGCCGACCCCTCTCGCTGGGCCGACCCCCTTGCCCGGCCGATCACCCTCGCTGGGCCGACGCACCCTGTCCGGCCGACGCCCCTCGCTGGGCCGACCCCCCTCGTGCGGCCGAGCCCCCGTGGCTGGCCGACCCCCCTCCCCTCGCAGAGCCACCAACTGGCCGACCCCCTGGCCCCGACGACCCCTCGCCCAATTCCACCTCTTCTCTCACCATCCCTTTTTCTCTCTTTCTTTCTCTCTCTCTCTCTCTCTGACTTGCGTAGGCACAAATGGCGGTGCCTCCGCCCTGCCCCCTCCGCTCCTTATATAGGGGTGGGCAATTTTCTTTTCTTTTTCTTTTTATTTTTCTCTTTCTTTCTTTCTTTTTCTATTCTTTCTTTCTTTCTTTTCTTTTTCTTTCTTTTTTCCTTTACTTTACGCTCCCGTCCGCCGGCGCCTCGCCACAGTTTGTCGACCACGCGCCGTCACCGCTATGACCGCAGTGCGCGCCCGCGCGCCACCTCCACGACCTTCGTCG
>JAVXUP010002659.1:0-116138 GCA_033070095.1 Escallonia herrerae
AAATCTGTCCCTATTGTCGTCGTCACCCTATCACCGTCGACAACCATGGCTCAGCCAATCCACTGCCACACTCTTGCCACTACCACCCTCAGATTTGCCTCCGTACTATCACCCTACCATCATCGGTAACCACGAATTTGCCCCAGCACCAACACCCTACTGTCATCGCCACCCACATATTTGGCCCCCCGTTGCAACCCACGCCTTTGACAACCACGAGTCTACCACACCACCGCCACACTCTCGCCACTGCCACCCATAGATCTACCCCAGCATCGCCACCATACCGTCACCGTCACCCACAGATTCCACACCTTCGACAATGAATCAAACCTCAACCCTTCATCTTCATCCCATTGCCATGGATAATCAATGGGACCTCAAGCAACTCCGTCACCTCAGCACCGTTGCACAACCCACAATTTGCCCTACCGTCACCACCTTACCACCATCATTTTTGATATGGTGGTGGCGTTGTGAATTGGATTGTGGTGGTGACACCCACTAATAATGGTGCTTCCGGGAGTTCTGGGAATCTGTTAGAGAAAAATGGTTGGTAGAAAAATTAAGGGTAAAGAAAAAACTCAAAACAAAAACTGTAATATCCCACATCGGTTGTGGGAGAGTTTGCGATTATCCTTATAAGACCCTGCCTATGAACTCATAAGTACCTACTTGGCTAGCCCTTTTGAGGGAGGCAATGCCCTGTGGTGGGGCCGTGGACCGGGTCGTTACAGATGGTATCAGAGCCGACTCTCGAAAGCTCGGGCTGGGGTATCCAGTCGGGTTGCCGATGGTTGGGGAAAACGAAGGCAAGCCCGGGTATATCCCACATCAAGAGGATGGTTGAGGCAACGAAGGGTGAGCTGGGTATATCCCACATTGGCTAGAGAGGAAGATTCTGGGCTATGTACGACCGAGCCTTAGCGAGGACGCTAAGGAATAAGGTGGGGAGATTGTAATATCCCACATCGGTTGTGGGAGAGTTTGCGATTATCCTTATAAGACCCTGCCTATGAACTCATAAGTACCTACTTGGCTAGCCCTTTTGAGGGAGGCAATGCCCTGTGGTGGGGCCGTGGACCGGGTCGTTACAAAAACTGGCTAATCAAACACTTATTTGATTTTATAAAAAAATAATAAATAAACTAGTTTTACTTTTTGTTTTTTCAAAAATTAAAAATCAAAACTGTAAGTAATTTTAAACAGACCCTTACTTGTGCAATAAGTTTTATCATGCAGTATAAAATATATGGTTATTAATATGACTGTCATGTCATTGACACGGATTTTCGAACTAGTGCAAATTAAAAAGGTAGCATGACTGCCACAAAAAGCACATTAAGAATAATGGTGTTGGCTCTAGTTTTGCAACCTTAGGAAATTGACCACCTTTAATTATTGCCACCGTCACCGCTGCCCTATGAGCACTATAACAAACATTTTCATTACAAGATTACTTACCAAACTTGTAATAAGTGATACTAATACCTCCATCAGTTCCACCTAGAGATGTCAAAAGGGCCGGGCGGCCCGCGGGCTGGCCCGACCCTTTTTTGGGCCCGGACTGGCGCTAATCCTTAGGGCTTGGGCTAAGGCCAAGGCCAGGCCGAATAATTTGAGAAACGGGCCCGGCCAGATTCTAGCCCGATTCCATTGGGTATCTTACCTATGAACTTTAACAAGAAATTTCCAATTAGATGAACGCTAAAAGCAGTGTACACTAAAAATAGAAAATCATTTCGAATGGGTAAGAAATTTAAGACAAGCATGCAATGCATTTTCATTCTACCCACGTCACTGACACTTTTCTTTCGCACCTGATTCCAAACATAAATAAATGGAGGAACAGAATCAAGGGTAGGCAATCTTGGACTCATACTTGTACTAGCCTTTGGTGTTCCCTTTTTTGTTATGACTGAATAGCGAACTAAAATGAAAAAAGAAAATAGAGGTGGGAATCGATCATAGTGCAACTCATGAGTGCACAACTGATCTACCTTCTTTCTAGTAAGTAATGATATGTATTAACAAGGAACACCAGAGTGTAGCGCCCCTAGAAATCCGGATCTCCGCCGCCCCCGAACTCCCGAGTCGTTAACCTACGGGATCACATCAAACCTGTCAAGTCCTGTTCACTAACACATACTTCCAAAACAGTTAATCCGATCTCAACTCAAACTCTTCACATTCAATATTACAAAACTACTCAAACTTGAACTATTAAGATCTAAGTTCTTTATAAACTCAAGTTCTTATAGAACGAGTTGACAAAACTGACCCACGCAGGGGTCTCCCTACACAGTAGTGATGGGCTCATCGGGATCTCACACAGACTCTAACCCATTCCCGAACATGCAACATTTGATCATCACCTGCAGAAGGGAGCCAAACGAAGGGTGAGCTTTTGAGAGCCCAGTAAGGTCGTACAAGGACTACAAAAGAGATTATAATACGACTCCAAAAATCCAACCGACGATGATCTTCAAAACACTTTGAACGATCAAAACTCAATGATTACCCAAAATGATCAAAATTCATCAGAAATAGATGCCAAAATAAATATTAACAATCAGAACAAAATTCAAAACGATCAATAGAAGATCCTTTTTAAGTCAGCATTTCCAAGTACCACGAAAATTTCCCTTGCTTAAGGGATTTCAATCCGAGCAGAAATTCATTTCCAAAATATAGCAAGATTTCCTGAGGGATTTTAACCTAAGCATAAATCGAATAAGAATACGATAAAGGCTTGTCAAGGAATTTTAACCCAAGTACAAATCCTTCTAGCTAAGAACAATATATGTTTGTCAAGGGCTTTCAACCCAAGTACAAATCATTCTAGCTAAAAAAATCAAAAATCAATGTTGATCCTGGGCGATTGCAATGCCATTATGGCAAGCTTATATAGTGTACACATGCATGATGTACTAAAATGATTACTAGTCCACTTGGGTACTAGCCTGCGTTTCATGCAGGATTCAACCGCCTTATACCGCCTCCCCACTAAATAGGTATCCAGGTCAACACAGAAATTAACAATATCAATGAGCATTAACATAAGCTCATATCCCCGAAATCAATTCGGGTTCTCATAACAATAATCTTACTCACATAAGTCAGCATTTGGGATTTTCAGAAGAAATTAGATTTTCAGAAGAAATCATAATTTCAGAAGAAAAATCACAGATAAACAACAAAAACGATTACGGACAGATATCAGATTTAGACATAACAATTCATAAGAAATTAAAATTTCAGAAGAAAAATCACAGATAAACAACAAAACGACTGCAAATAATTATCGAATATAATCATAAAAATTTGAAAGAATGGATACAGACAATTATCAAATTTGCTCAGCCGCAATAACATGCGAGCATCACAAGATTTCCAAATAACAGATTCAGGTTCAACATTAGGATTTTCCGGGCAAGAACATGCTGATATCAATACCTAATTTAGAGTTCGGCATTAGCCGTAAATATATCAAAGGAGTACTTACGAGTACTAGTAATAAAAGAAGGGTTCAGACAAAAGTCCATACCCAAGGTTCAGATAGAATCCCTTACCTGGATCCGTAGCTAAATTATCCAAACCGGAAGTCTTTAGCTTTAACCTAAACGGAATAATCGAACCATTAGAATACAGCCTACATAACAAAAGTATAACGTAATACGAACTCACGCATGCTCCAAAAATGAACCTCCCCTTACCGAGTATGTAAAATTATCGAAACGCCCCTAGGGTGTAAAATTACCAAAATGCCCCTCTGACTTAAATCACCTAAACGGTCTACCCATAAGTAGAATCACTGAAACAAACTTTTCATATGTAAATTTATGCAAAAATACCTTTCTTTGGTCAAATTACCAAAACACCCCTTCGGGGTCGCAAATTACTAAAATACCCCCGTTACACTTTAATCATAAAAAATGACTTTTCCATAAGCAAAGTCACTAAAATAATCTTACTGTGTGTAAATTTACTTCAAAATACCTCTTACGGATAAAATTACCAAAATACCCCTTCAGGGTGGTAAATTACCAAAACACCCTTAGGGGTTTCCGGCACCTGAATAATCTCAAAAATATCTTAAACCGCTATTTTAAACATCCTGATGTTATTTCTGGCCTAAAAAGTATTTTAGAAATTTTTTGTCCGAAAATCCCGAACGGTGTCCGGACCAAGCGCTAAAAGGCCAGTTTCGCGAAAAATACCTATCGGCCTCGGAATGGCCTGAAATTTTAGAATATTAAACATATCAGTAGAATAAGGTTTCCATAAAATTTTTAGATTAAAAATGTTAGGTTTCCTATGCTTAATAATTCGATATATTTCTTTAATTGGTACTATAATTTAGCACTCTTCACGGACTCCAAAAATTCTCAAAAAATTTCAGAGCGTACGTCTCGTAAAAATATTGGGGTTACTGTTTTGTACTTTGTCCAAATAAAATTCTAAGTATGTTTTAAAAATTAGAAAGGGTACTGCTTGAATAGTAAAATGTGTTAGCGACACTTTTTTTTTCCACTCCCAGCATCTTCTTCCTCTCGGCAGCTCCCTGTTTTCCTGTCATACATACTTACACAACCCACTTACAGTCACCCAACCACACCACTAACCACCTAAGCACACACTAAACACCTACACCCACTCTAATACACCTACAACTACACCTTATACACACACAATCACCCACATATACACCACACCCGAAAACCCACGAACCAAAACACACACTCGTACACACAGTACAACTACACACAGCAAAACCCACACAGACTAAGCCCAACAACATCTAAACTCACCTATACACACTAAAGTTACATAACTAAAATAAAAGGAAAGATTACCTTTTAATGATTTCTCCAAATTTTCCTCTTCTTCTTTCCTCTCTCACTTTCTCCTTTTTTTCCTTTCCTTTCTTCTTTTCTCTTCCTTCTCTTCCTTTCTTCTTACCGAGCACAGTATACTATTTCTTTCCTATTTTTGGGTCCGCTTCCTCTTCTCTGTTTTTTTCTTCCTGTTTTTTTTTTCCTGTTCTGCTGCCTTCTTCCTTCTCTCTGTTCTCTTCACTGTTTCCCTTTTCTTCTTCTTCACTGTTCGTTCTTTTCCTTCTTCTATTTCTTTTGTTCCTTTCTCGAAAGGGAAAGGTTTTCCCCTTTTTTTCCTTATTATCCAATCTATTATTAAATAGTTTAATTTAGCTTAGTCATGAAAGCAAGTAGGTGGTGGCAAATCCTAAAAAATGATTTATAAATTATTTTTATAAAATTACAAAAAGACCCCCCAAACTTTACATAATTACAAAATAAATCCCAAAATTTGTGTAATTGCATTTAAGCTCCAAAATTATTCTAAAAATTCTCAATTTAATTACATGCCCCTAAAACATATACTGCCGCTCCTTTCATCACCGAGAACATTAATTACCTTTATGCCCCTAGAGTTTTCAAAAATTATAAAAATGCCCTCAAAATTTTAAAAATTATTTTTTTTGTCCCAAAATTCTTTTAAGCTTCCACAAGCTTCTAATAACCGAGTATTACTTAAATTTAGCACTCATTTATTTTTTGGAGCCCTAATGATTATTTTAGTCGGCTCCCGAAGTTCGGGATATTACACAGACACCCATGTCCACAAAAATATCTACTCAGCTAGCTATACAACATTAAGCTGTTCAAAAACTAAAGATAGGCTTCATTGCAGTAAGAAATTATTTTGAGAATCTAAATTGGAAAGAAAATGAGGCAGAGACTTATAACTGAACAAACTCAATACCTCGGTGTTCTGTCGACCCTGTGAATATGAAAGGACAAAAACCCGTTTAATATCTTTTGTAAAAACAATAATAGAACAATTTCCTTTTAAAAAGTTGTTGATAAAAAGCTTATAAAGATAAAAGGAGGGAGGGCCTATGAACAAATTTATCTTAAATTTAATTTTTTTCATAACATAAAACATGGATAAAAAGAATTTTTTTTTAAAATTTTATTTAGGCCCGGGCCTGGCCCAAGCCCAGCCTTAAAGTTAGGGCCTAGGGCTTGGGCTTGGACCGGGCTAGGATATCCTCACATTGGGCCCGGCCCGGTTTGCAAGGCCCGAAGCCCAATTTGGCCCTGACCCTCTTCTGGCCCGCTGGGCCGGCCCAAGTCCGGCCCATTGACATCTCTAGTTCCACCGTCATGTTCATATCATGCCTTTTCTCTTACCCGATCAACTTCTCAATTTACTTAGGTTGGTGGGAAGATTAGCCGACAAAACACAAGTAAGTATTACAAAGCATTCCCATTTAGTTATGACGACATTTTTAACATCAAGTAGTGTAATGAATGAAGATATTCTGGACACCGTGGCGCTTATTCTATATAATTTTTGCAATATCCTACCAGAATTTCACACCTTTTGTGTAGATAAGGTGGGATTTGGACTACTTAAGAAAGCATATCTTTTGTCAACTTTTGCTTGTCATGTCCGAACACTGGTACATCAAAATTGTATTAGTGAGATCCTTTCGTAATCTTAATCTTTAAAAGTATCTGTCTTTTGTATAGGCTTATGGTACTAGTGCTTTGTTACGTGTGATATCAAGTAGTGTAATATACATTTACAGTCATAGACATTTCATGATAAAAAGATAAATTATGTAATGAATTATTTTTATTTAATGTCATCCTCTTATTAGTATTTAAGAAAGAGAGAGAGATATTGATTTCTAACATCATATATGTACAGAGCACCGCCCCCTGCTGCTAGCGAGTCGATCTTGATTCAAATCTCAAAATTGTAACTAATGGAGCTCGTTGAGGACAAAAACCCTTGGTCTTATCCATCAAAGTGTTGACATGGTCAAACACGAGGATGAAGCTGGTCGACGAGGGGCCCTAGACCCAGCAGAAAGTTATAATTTCATTTTTCTATTTAATAAGTACTTGACGACTTATTTTCAGAGGTTCTTATTTTAAGATTTTGTATATGTGATTTATTTAATAAGATCATCACAGTAATTCAGCAGAAGAAAAAAAAGGCAATTTTTTCTTAGAATACAAAGTAAAATTTATAATTAGGGTCTTTATTTTTCTTTGTAATTGTATGCCTTAGACATACATGTTACCCCTTGAATTCTACCCTTTACATAAATGAAAAAAGTGATTAATTTTAAAATTAGTTTTGCGTTGAGCATGCCATAAACTATTTTGGTCTTTTGTGGAATGATTATGCTATTGTGTCTAGGGTTGTAAATGAACCGAACTGTTCAAGAATCATTTGTTAAGAGCTTGTTTGTGTTTGTTCCTTCAGTGAATGAACTGTATACAAACAACATCTTAGGGTTCATTTATCAAATGCTTGAACCTTCTATGTGTTTGTTAAGTAATGTTTGTGAACAATAGTGCTCGCGTGTTGTCGGTATTTTGAACAACATAGATGTGGTTTTTCTACCAATTAATGCATTAAACTAGCATAAGTGCAATTATCGAGCTTGGTGAATGACACTCTAAATGGATTTGAACGAACTCGGTTTATACATGTGTTGATCAGGAAAAAAGGGTTCGCTGCTACGCGGAGGTGCCTCAAAGGATGCAGTCTGAGTCAGCTTCCAGGTAGGCAAAGTGGGAGACAACAAGGATGGAGTAAGGGCTGAGAGTAAGGCTCCCCAAACAGGTCGCGAGGGCTGGCACAGCCGCGCAGGCAGGGCGACGACGAACAGAGCCGGCGATCGACAGTCCGTTGCGAGGGATGCAGCGTCAAGGGTCCAGTGACAGAAGTCCAAATGTGTTTCTCTCATAAGAATTCCAGAGAGAATAAGCTTTTTAGAGAGAGAAAGTGAAAATGTCAAATGAGCCCCTCCTATTTGAATAAGCTCCAAAGTCCACTATTTATAGGCAAAAATGTGAATGTGTCATAAGTTGACATGTGTCGTCCCCTGGGAGCGACACATCGCCAGGGGGTCCAAAGTACTGATTCTCCGTTGGACTGCCGATCCCCAAGTTTGTGCTGCCCTGCCCTTGCAATATCTCTCTACCTATCTGAGGAGACTGATCATGCCGCGGTAGCATGGTCAGAGTAGCCTGTTGCCCCAGCCACCAGTCCAAGCCCTTACTGAATCCTATGAGGTGCGTCAAGAGACGCGCAGAGAACCTGACAGCGGTGAGGGTTGCCCCTGTAGCCAATTGCCAGGCGAACTAGGCGCGATGCCCTCCGAGGACCTGCTCCCGTCCCGGAGTGACCTGGTGGTCATTGCCCTGGTGGTGTCAACAGTTAACAACAACATGAGTGGGCATGGTCGCTGCTCAGTGCTTAGAGTCCGTTGCGGGGAAGTCTTCGTGTCGGAGCCCCCTGCGAATGTGATGCTGATGGCTTTAAGGTTGTGCATATGATGGCTTCAGTGTTGTGAGCCCATCCCGCTGCGAAGGCCGGAGCCCCCAGTGATTGTGCCGGCGATGGCGTTAAGCCCATCCCGCAGTTTAATTGAGCCGGCGATGGCGTTAAGCCCATCCCGTAGTTTGATTGAGCCGGCGATGGCCTTAAGCCCATCCTGCATTTGATTGAGCCGGCAATGGCGTTAAGCCCATCCCACAGTTTGATTGAGCCGACGATGGCGTTAAGCCCATTATAATATCCTGAACTTTGGGAGCCAGTTAAAATAACCATTGGTGCTCTGAAAAATAGACGGGCGTTAATTTTGGGCAATGCCCGGGTATTACTAGCGTATTGAAGCTTAAAAGAAATTTGGGGCAAAAACGTAATTTTTTGAAATCTTGTGGGTAATTTCAGAAAACTTTGGGGGCATAATTGTAAATTAAGTTTTTGATGATGAAAGGCAATAATATGAGTGATATTGTGTGTTTCGTGACATTTGATTTAATTAACAAGGATTAGAAAATTTTTAGGGCTTAAATGCAATTATACAAAAGTTTGGGGGTCTTTTTGTAAATATGTAAAGTTTAGGGTCATTTGTGCAATTTTATAAAGATAATTTAGAAGTTTTTTTTTAGGTTGCCACCACCTACTTCCTATCATGACTCAGCTAACTAAAACTATTTAATAATGGGTGGATAAAGAGATTCGAGTGAGGATGAAAAAGAAAACAAAAGAGAAGAACAAAACAGGAACAAAGAAGCATGAATGAACAGGAGGAAAAAAAAACAGAGAGGGGGCAAAACAGAGAAGAATTCGAAGAGAGAGAGAGAGAGCTTCGCAGGGGAAGCTTGAAGGTAATCTTTTCCCCCTCCTTCCCAGTTTGCAATTGCATATTTGGTAGTGTGTTGAAGCTTCGTGCAAGGGAGTTGCCGTGAAGATGGTTGGACGGTGGGGGAGCCTGTAGGTGTTCATGTTGATGTTCTAACTTATACATGTGTGTAAATTGCGTAAGTTTGTGTCAGAGTGTGAGTATGAGGGGAGGGGATGAGTTTCATTAAGTTTTGTGTGAGTTTATGTGTGTTCAGTGTGTGCCGTGAGTGTGTATGAGTGTGTGTGTGTGTGTGTGTGTGTGTGTGTGTGTGTGTGTGTGTGTGTTAATAGGGGTGATGATGTGTGCGTATATATGTTTATGATGTGTTGGTGTGTTTTTACAAGGTATAATGAGTGATTGAAGTGTTTCAGTGGGTAAAGGAATAGTGGATAAGTTTTTGAGAGTTGTGTGTACAAGATTGGGTCTCAGCAGGCAAGGAAGATGAAGTGTGTGTGTGTGTTCAAAAGGTGTAATACTATGTGTTTTGATGTGAATAGTGTGTGCAATTGTCGCTAAAAACATAAATTAATTTAGGCAGCTTTTTCACTAAATTTTATAAATAGTTAGAGCTAAAATTGGACAAAGTACATAACTGCAACCCCTAATATTTTTACAAGACGTACGCGCTGGAATTGTTTGGGAATTTTCGGAGTCCCCGAAGAGTGCTATATTGGCGTACCGATTAACGATATTTATCAAATTATTTAGCATAGCAAACAAAGCTATTTTGTTCTAAAAATTTTAGAAAAATCTTATTTTACTGATATAATTTATTATCTAAAATTTTAAGCCATTCTGAGGCCGATAGGTATTTTTCGCAAAACTGGCCTTTTAGCGTTCAGTCTAGACACCGGTTCGAGATTTTCAGACGAAAATTTTCTAAAATACTTTTTAGTCCAGAAATGACATCAGATACTTAAAATAGCGGTTTAAGATATTTTTTCGGTGCTAGAAACCCCCAGGGGTGTTTTGGTAATTTACCACCCGAAGGGGTATTTTGGTAATTTTACCTATAAGAGGTATTTTGAAGTAAATTTACATACAGTAAGATTATCTTAGTGACTTTCCTTTTGGAAAAGTCATTTTGATGATTAAAGTGTAACGAGGGGTGTTTTGGTAATTTGTCACCCCAATGGGGTATTTTGGTAATTTGACCTAAGAAAGGTATTTTTGCATCAATGTACATATGGGAAGCTTATTTCAGTGATTCTACTTATGGGAAGACCATTTTGGTAATTTAAGTCAGGGAGGGGCATTTTGGTAATTATACACCCTAGGGGCGTTTCAGTAATTTTACATACCCGGTGAGGGGAGGTTCATTTTAGGAGCATGTGTGAGTTCATATTACGTTATTCTTTTATTCTGTAGGCTGTATTCTAGTGGTTCGATTATTCCGTTTAGGTTAAAGCTAAAGACTTTTGGTTAGGATAATTTAGCTGCAGATCTAGGTAAGAGATTCTATCTGAACCTTGGGTAAGGACTTTTGTCCAAACCCTTATTTAATTACTTGTACTCGTAAGTACTTCTTTGATACATTTACGACTAATGCCGAACTCTGAGTTATGTATTGATATCAGCATGTTCTTGCACAGAAAACCCTAATGTTGAACCTGAATCGGTTATTTGGAAATCTTGTGATGCGCGCATGTTATTGCGGGCTGAGCAAATTTGATAATTGTCTGTTCCATTCTTCTAAATTTTTGTGATTATATTCAATAATTATTCGCAGTCATTTTGTTGTTTATCTATGATTTTTCTTCTGAAATTCTGATTTCTTCTAAAAATCCGATTTCTTCTAAAAATCCCGAATGCTGACTTATGTCAGTATGATTATTGTTATGAGAACCTGAATTGATTTCGGAGATATGAGCTTATGTTAACGCTCATTGACATTGTTAATTTCTGTGTTGACCTGGGTACATGTATAGTGAGGAGGCGGTATAAGGCTGGTTGAATCCTGCATAAAACGCAGGCTAGTACCCAAGTGGACTAGTAATTATTTTGGTACATCATGCATGTGTACACTATATGAGCTTGCCATAATGGCATTGCAATCGCCCAGGATCAACATTGATTTTTGATTTTCTTTAGCTAGAATGATTTGTGCTTAGGTTGAAAGCCCTTGACAAACATTCATTGTACTTAGTTAGAAGGATTTGTACTTGGGTTGAAATCCCCTGACAAGCCTTTATCGTATTATCTGATTTCATTTCTACTTGGGTCAAAATCCCTCGGGAAATCTTGCTGTATTTTAGAAATGAATTTCTGCTCGGATTGAAATCCCTTGAGCAAGGGAAATTTTCTTGGTACTTGAAAATGTAGACTTGAAAAGGATCTTTTATTGATCGTTTTGGATCTGTTCTGATTATTAATATTTATTTTGGTATTTAGTTCTGATGAACTTTGCTCGGTTTGGGTAATTATTGATTTTTGATCGTTCGAAGTGTCTTGAAAATCATCGTCGGTTGGATTTTTCAGAGTTGTGTTATAATCTCTTTTGTAGTCCTTGTACGACCTTACTGAGCTCTCAAAAGCTCACCCTTCGTTTGGCTCCCTTCTGCAGGTGATGATAAGCTGTAGCAGGTTCGGGAATGAGTTAGAGTCTGAGTGAGATTTTGATGAGCCCATCACCACAGCATAGTAAGACCCCTGCGTGGGCCTGTACTATTGATTCATCCTTTTGGGATTCAAGTTTGAAAAGAACATAGGTTTTAGTGGTTTGAGTTCAAGCAGGTTTTGTTGTAACTTGTATTTTGGAAAATTCGTGTCGGTATCTGATTAGATGCTTTGAAATATGTGGTTGTGTACAAGATTTGACAGGTTTGATGTGATCCGGTAGGTTAACGACCTGGGAGTTCGGGGCGGCGAAGCTCCGAATTTTTGGGGGCGTTACAGTTGGTATCAGAGTAGTTCGGTCTTGTGGTATTTAGCGCTTATGTATATGATTCTGTAGGCACGGAACCACAGAGTATAGGTAACACGTTTCTGTAGAATCATATTTCGATTGATGAGAGTGGGGTTGGATGATGGTAGAGTTAAGAAGTCTGCTTTGATTGTAATTGTGTCGCCCCTTAGCCACGTGTCAGAATAACCCTGATAAGTGTACATTATATCAGTATGGTCTGCATTCGGAGCACTGGCAATGAAGATAGTATAGAGGGCCGAGAGGTCCCCGATAGATGAGCAGGGATCTTATTCCCGGTATTGGAAAAGACTTGACCAAACAATCTTTTGATTGAAAAATGTATTGTATGGGTTTTATGATTATAAAGAGGCAACCCTACCCCACAGGGGAAACAATAGAACCCTATAACTGATAGTTATGATTCTGAAGACTATGAACCTGATTCCGACTTTGATGACATAGGATTTGGCAACCGGCAGCTAGGAGTATCTAATCTGGTTTAACCATAACTATAACCTTGAGATAAGAATATCTTGGGTGATCTTAATAAATAAAATGATTAGCTACATGGAGGATATTGGACCCTATAGAAGCAGCAAACTGGATTGGTAAAGTTGAGGAAATTTTGAGCAACTGGTCGTATAAATTTTGAGCAACTGTGAGTAAAGTGACGAAAGATTGAAGTTGCTGGATATAAACTGAGAGGCGAGGTTGATCAGGGTGGAAAATGGTAGTGAAGAATCTGACTTATCAGTAATTGATTTATGTCACTTGGGAAACCTTTAGAGAATTATTTTTGAATGGTATTTTGTGAGACTTCGTGAACAGATGTGAGAGAATTGTTAATGTGAGATAACAGATTAAGAGTCAATAAACAAGGTTAAGATGAGATCTCATGATTGTTAGATTCGCAGTAAGAATGTTATTGCTGGAGGCAGATAGCTGCCAGAAGTCTGAGTTGGGGCTTAGGCCTGGACTGAGAGATAGAATGCTTCTAGCTCAATTGACGAGCAGTATGGAATGTCTTTACTTGGTATGTGCTTTGGAATAGCCTAAGTAGGAGAATGGAGGAAGGCATGAGTAAATACAGGACGGATAGAAGAAAGATCAGTAAGAATTTTCCTGAATAGATTTGTAAGAGCTGACAGTCGTCAGCAAAATTTTTTTACAGTCGGCATAGCACGATGCTCAGGGTTGAAGGTTGGGGTAGGATCAGGGATTCAGGCCCACTTTGGTTTGATTAAATTGTGATCTGGACGGAGTTCTGAAATTCGATCAAGGCATAATATGAAATTTAGGGGAGCGCAGGGTGAAGACGCTCGATCAATTCAAGGTATTAGAGCTAAATCATTGTATAATTTTGGAGTTGACCTATACAGAGTATTGGTCAGGGTGACAGGTCAATTTCTATCCACCCCATGTGGTATGTGAGATAGAAGTCAGAGTAGTGAGTTACGCAATAAAATGATTGGATGATGTTTTAAGCATGGCAGCGTGAAACATTAAGTTTGAAACTATCTGTTTGCGAGAAATGATCAGTCAACTTTTGTCATGCACCTATAACTAATGTAACAGCGAACCATATTCCTCGGTAGGAAGAGGACAAGGTCAGTAGGGTCTGAGGCCCAGAATATCAGTTAAAGTTGGTTTAATGTCTACTTAGGATGTTGTCACATCTGATGACGTGGTGCCAGGTACACCACAGGTTAACCCATTAGATGCTTGTATACTATTTAAGTTTGGAGCGTCATATGTTTATACATTTGTTATTTTGGCATAGAGATTGAAGATGAAGGTCTGTCCTTTAGGAACTGATATTGTGACAAGTACTCCATTGAGAGAGTTTTTGACTGTTTTGCGGTTCCCTGTGAATGTACATGCTATGTTTGGGATAGAGATCCTTCCATGGACTTCATTCCATTTATCGTTCAGGATTTTGATATCATACTAGGTATGAATTGGTGATTTGCTAGTCACGTATTCGGTATTGTTAGGGAAACCCTAGTCGTATTTAGAAAGTTATACGGTATCCATAACAGTTAAGTTGATGATTTGATTGATGAGTAAGAGTAGTGCTTTGGAAAGATGACTGGCGTTAAGACTGAAGGTTTAGTTTAGGGGCTCAAGAAGGGATTTGGAATTTTTCTCTATCGTCTGATTCTTTCTTTTGCATATTGAATTCAAGGACGATTTAATTGAATGTAAGCTTACGCTGAGACGTCAGAGAAGATGTCATTCATACTGGTCTGTCTTATTCCTTTCCTAGATATTTATTTGTCTTTTCGAATCAATTGGACTTGATGGGGTATTATCTGACCCACTGGCCATGGGAAAGCTACAAATATTATTAAGAACCAATAACTCCTTTTGATTTTGATTGCTCTTAGTCGTTGGGTTGACTTTGCATCGCCAGACTTATATCATCGTTTCTGTGTCCGTCATTTTTCGGGATGTCACATAATTTTGTTATGAACTTCGATAGCCGATATGCATGATTTTTGTTGAAGATTTTTGTATTTTGATTGCCTAATTGTGATTATTGTTTTCATTAATTGCATAGTTCCCCTACCTGAATATGAGATTAAGTAGATTCCTAAGTCCTAGATAATTTGTGAGCGAGAGTAGATTCTGAGAACGTGGAAGGTTTGGATAAGTTATTTGATAATTCGGTATAAGATTTGAGACCTTGACTGAATACGTGGTGGTAATTTTCTGTTGTTCTGTGAAATGTATGCAGAACTGTAAGTATGCAGTAATAGCTATGTTAAGATAATGCGCCCCTCGATAATGAACTTGGCAATAATTTGGAGTCATTGTTTTGAGGTATTAGAGTGTGCAGTGAAAGTCGGGTGGTTACAACTTTTTGTCATGATTAATTATCTGTGTTGGTGGTTGTGAGGTGTAAGTGCTTATAGGAACTAATTACCCTACCCATGTTAGCTGGGGTAAACGCAGGTCAGGGGGAGACTATCGTTTAGTATTTCGATACGCCTTAAGCTTAAAAAGTTAAGCTTATCAATGTTGAGTAAGTTGTACAAATGATGTAATCTCTAGTATAGTATCAGCATAATGCGGGGTAGCCTATCATATTAGAGTTTGACTTAATCTGTTTAATATGTGCGAAATTCGGAGCGGTGTAGGTTCTGCTCAGTGAGTTCTGTATTCGTTAGATCATCATCCGTGAAATTCTGGACTAGTTAGAGTAAAGTGATTATCCGACAAGATTTCAGTTTAGTGTAATAATTTGGATTTAAATAGTTTCGTGGGTATTCGTAGGACAGGAATCTGAGTGTCAAAGTCAGATGTAGTTTAGCCACTATGAGATAATTATCAGAGTTCTGTAATGGAAGCGTGTAACGCCCCCAGAATTTCGGAGCTCCGCCGCCCCGAACTCCCGGGTCGTTAACCTACCGGATCACATCAAACCTGTCAAATCCTGTACACAACCACATACTTCAAAGCATCTAATCCGATATCGACTCGAATTCTCCAAAATACAAGATTTCAACAAAACCTGCTTGAACTCAAACCATTAAAACCTAGGTTCTTTTCAAGCTTGAATCCCTAAAGGATGAATCAACAGTACAGACCCACGCAGGGGTCTTACTATACCGTGGTGATGGGCTCATCAGAATCTCACTCAGACTCTAGACCATTCCCGAACCTGCTACAGCTTATCATCACCTGCAGAAGGGAGCCAAACGGAGGGTGAGCTTTTGAGAGCTCAGTAAGGTCGTACAAGGACTACAGAAGAGATTATAACACGACTCTAAAAATCCAACCGACGATGATTTTCAAGACACTTCGAACGATCAAAATTCAATAATTACACAAACTGAGTAAAGTTCATCAAAAATAGATACCAAAATACATATTAACAATCAGAACAGATCCAAACTGATCAATAAAAGATCCTTTTCAAGTCCACATTTCCAAGTACCACGAAAATTTCCCTTGCTCAAGGGATTTCAATCCGAGCAGAAATCAAATCAGATAATACGATTAAGGTTTGTCAGGGGATTTCAATCCAAGTACAAATCATTCTAGCTAAGTACAATGAATGTTTGTCAAGGGCTTTCAACCCAAGTACAAATCATTCTAGCTAACGAAAATTAAAAATCAAATGTTGATCCTGGGCGATTGCAATGCCATTACGGCAAGCTCATATAGTGTACTCATGCATGATGTACTAAAATAATTACTAGTCCACTTGGGTACTAGCCTGCGTTTCATGCAGGATTCAACCAGCCTTATAACGCCTCCCCACTAAACAGGTACCCAGGCCAACACAGAAATTAACAATATCAATGAGCATTAGCATAAGCTCATATCCCCGAAATCAATTCGGTTTCTCATAACAATAATCATACTGACATAAGTCAGCTTTCGAGATTTTTAGAAGAAATCAGAATTTCAGAAGAAAATCACAGATAAACAACAAAACGACTGTGAATAATTATCGAATATAATCATAACAATTCAGAAGAATGGATACAGACAATTATCAAATTTTCTCAGCCCGCAATAATAGGCAAGCATCACAAGATTTCCAAATAATCGATCCAGGTTCAATATTAGGGTTTTCTGGACAAGAACATGCTGATATCATACCAAATTCAGAGTTCGGCATTAGCCATAAATAAATTAAATGAGTACTTGCGAGTGCGAGTTATCAAAATAAGGGTTTGGACGAAAGTCCTTCCCCAGGGTTCAGATAGAATCCCTTACCTGGATCCGCAGCTAAATTATCATAACCGGAAGTCTTTAGCTTTAACCTAAACGGAATAATCGAACCATTAGAAACAGCCTACAGAACAAGATTATAAATTAATACAAACTCACACATACTCCCAAAATGAACCTCTCCTCACCGGGTATGTAAAATTACCGAAACACCCCTAGGGTGTAAAATTACCGAAATGCCCCTCTCGGACTTAAATTATCCAAACGGCCTTCCCGTAAGTAGAATCATTGAAATAAACCTTCCATATGTAAATTTATGCCAAAATACCTTTCTTAGGTCAAATTACCAAAACACCCCTTCGGGGTGGCAAATTACCAAAACACCCCCGTTACACTTTAATTCTCAAAATGACTTTTCCATAAGCGAAGTCACTAAAATAATCTTACTGTATGTAAATTTACTTCAAAATACCTCTTATAGGTGAAATTACCAAAATACTCCTTCGGGGTGGTAAATTACCAAAACACCCCTGGGGGTTTTCGGCACCAGAAAAATCTCAAAAATATCTTAAACCGCTATTTTAACCATCCCGATGTTATTTCTGGCCTAAAAAGTATTTTATAAAATTTTCGTCCGAAAATCCCGAACTGGTGTCCGGACCGAACGCTAAAAGGCCAGTTTCACGAAAAATACCTATCGGCCTCTGAATGGCCCCAAATTTTAGATAATGAATCATCTCTATAAAATAGGGTTTCCATAAAACTTTCAGGTTAAAATAACTTGGTTTGATATGCTAAATAAATCGATAAAGTTCTTTAATCGGTGCTCCAATTTAGCGCTCTTTGCGGACTCTAAAAATTCCCAAAATTTTTCCAAAGCGTAGATATTGTAAAAATAATGGGGGTTACAGTTTGGTGTTTTGTCCAATTTGGGCCCCAACTATTTATATAGTTTCAAGGAAAAACTGCCTAAATAATTTCCCACCTTTAGTGACGATTACGATCACTATTCAGATTACACACCTAGTATTTCACCCCAAAAGAGGCACATCTTCATCTTCAACCTGCAGCCGCAGCACCCGAACACTCATCATACACTCACACACTCACTAATCCACCTTTAAACTTACTTTAAATCACTTAAACCTATTAGAACACACACATTAACACCTTATATACACCCATTACATACAATTATACACACATAATTCATACCCACTCGAAACCCGAAGAACACACACACCGTTACACATTAGAACACACACATTCACCCACCTCCAACCTTTGGCAACACACACAAACGCACAGAATCACCTCCATAGTTTCCTAAACACATCCCGTCACCAAACTTCGAGGTGTTTATGCACAATTCCACCAAATTCCTATCACAGAATTTCCTGCAACTTCACCAACACCCATTGCCCAGTCTTCCTTTCCTTGCCTCCTACCAGCTCCCAATTTGATTACATGTTGATCATATGATCTAGCTTACACAATTTCATAGCTACAAGCCACCACCCGCAGCATTAAATCTTTAGAAAACTCCCCTCGGCAACATGGCTCGACAGCCATGTTCATGGCTCAAGCACATGCCCCACACTCACGGACAACACATACGAACTTCACCAACACACACTAGAACATGCTTACTAGTAGTTTTGGGGGGTTTACCTATTAAACATGGCTTCGAATCATCTCGATTCTTGCTTGCTTTTCCTTCCACACCACGGTAGCTCTGCTCTTCTTCTCTGTTTCTGGGTTCCTGTTCTTCTTCCTTTCCCGAAAGGGAAAGGTTTCCCTTTTTGTCTTTTTGTTTTGTTTTGTTTTGTTTTTTCTTCTTTAACCTTATCCATTCTTTCTCAATTATCTTCTCTTTTTTTTAGCTTAATCATTAAGCTAGTAGGAGGTGGCCAGCTCAGAAAAATGGTTTCTAATTTACTTTATAAAATTGCACAAATACCCCCCAAAGTTTTCAAAATGACGAAAATGCCCCCAAATTTTCAAAAATTACATTTTTACCCCAAAATTCTTTTAAGCTTCCACAAGCTTTTAATACCCGAGTATTACTCAAAATTAGCGACCGTTTATTTTTCAGAGCCCAGATGATATTTTTTATCGGCTCCCGAAGTTTAGGATATTACGTCCTTCCCCCTTATAAAAATTTCGTCCTCGAAATTTGCTCACGGATTCTCTATCACTTATGGTGTCCAGGCACTATGCCTCCTCTGCGCCACTCTGATAACTATCTCTTGGCAGCTACGCTACCTTTGACTAGATTCTTGTCCCATGAATGTTTAAATCCAAATCATAACACTGAACTGAAACCCTGTCGGATAATCACTTCACCCTAACTATTCCAGAATTTCACGGACGATGATTTAACGGATACAGAACTCACTGAGCAGAACCTACACCGCTCCAAATTTTGTGCATATCAACAGATTAAATCAAGCTCTAATACGACAGATTTTCCCTCTCTTATGTTACTCATACACCAGAGATCTCATCATTTGCACAATTCACTTATGAGTATAAGCTCAACTTTATGATCAATGCATATTAAAATACAAAATGATGGTCAGATATGACCTGCGATTTACCAAGGCTAACCTGGGTAGGGTAATCAATTCACATGAGCACTTATGCCTCGCAACAGACAACAAACTGTAGCCACTAGGCTTTCACTGCACACTCTAATACCTCAAAACAACGAGTCCAAATTACTGCCAAGTTCATCATTGCAAGATATGTTAGCTTCACATAACTATGTACTATTTACAAAAATCTCATAACTTTATCCTTCAATCATCTGTTTCAGCTAAACGTAAACGTTTAAAATCTTCCAGTTCCGAAAGCAAATAACCAACAGTTTGTTATCCCGGATTCAGACAAATTTCATCTTATACCAAATCATCGAATAACTTATCCAAACCTAATTAGCATTCCTAGAGTCTATTCTCGCTTACAGATTATCTGAGGTTTAGGAATTTACCTAACCTCATATCCAGGTAAGGAAAACTACGCAAATATTGATAGTACTAATCGCAATCAAGCAATCAAATACAAAACAAAATCATGCATATTAGCTTTCGAGATTCACAACAGAATTCTGTGACATTCCAGAAGAAACGACAGACACAGAAGCAATGATATCGGTCTGACGAAAGCAAAGTCAACCCAATGACTCAGAGCAATCAGAATCAGAAGGAGTTATTGGTCTTTAATAAGCTTTGTAGCTTTCCCATGGCCAGTGGGTCAGATACTACATCATCAAGTCCAAATAGATTCAAAAGGACAGATAAATATCTCGGAAGGAATAAGACGAACCAGCATGAATGACATCTTTTCTGATGTCTCAGCGTAAGCTGACATTCAATTAAGTCATCCTTGAATTCAATATGCAAAAGAATGATTCAGATGACAGAGCAAAATTCCAAATCCCTTCTTGTACCCTTAAACCAAAATTTTTGGTCTTAACACCAGTCATTTTCCAAAACACTATTCCTACTCATAGATCAAATCACAAACTCAACTCGACTAGCCTTTTCTCTAACAACTTACAGATACATGATTAGAGTGTAATCAATTCATGTCTCACACGATATCAAACCTCAAACACTAAAAATCATGAGATCCACAGAAAGGTTCTTCACACTCCATAATCAAACCATATATAAAAATCTAATGGATTACCATGTAGTGTACCTGGCATTACGTCTTCAGATATAACACACAAATTCTAACTGATATTCTAAGCCTCAGCCCTACTGACCTTGTTCTCTTCTTGTCGAGGAACTCAACCCGTTATTACACTAGCAATAGGTACCCAACTGATTATTTCTCACAAACAGACAATTTCAAACTTAATGTTTCACGCTGCCATGCTTAAACGACTTCTATCTCACATATTGCATGGGGTGGCCAGAAAATTGACCCGCCACCCTGACCAGTACTCTATGTTGGTCAAACTCCAGAACCATAAAATGGTCCAAGTATAATACTCTGAGCTGGTCGAGCGCCTTCACCCTGCGCTCCCTTGAATTCCATATCATGCCTTGATCAAATTTCAGAATTCTATCCAGATCTCAATACCATCGAACCGAAGTGGGCCTGAATCTCTGATTTTTGCCCCAACCTTTAACCTAGGGCACCGTACTGTGCCGAATGTAAAAACTTTTTGCTGACGACTGTCAGCTCATACAAATATGTTCAAGAAAATCATCACTTATCTCTCTTATATCTGCCCTGTGTTTACTTATGCCTTCCTCCGTTGTCAGACTTAGACTGTTCCAAAACATCGGCCAAATAAAGACATTTCATCTCGCTCGTCAATCGAGCTGGAAGCATTCAATCTCTCAGTTCAGGCCTAAGCCCCCACTCAGACTTCTGGCATCTACATACCTTCGTCAATAACATCCTTACCGTAATTTTAATGGGGCAACAAAACCTCATCTCAACTTCATTTATTGACTCTTAATCTGCTTCACATCTGTTCATGAAGTATTACAAATACTAGTCAAAAATAATTCTCTAAAGGGTTCCCAGTGACATCAATCACTTGCTGATGAGTCAGACTTTTCACTACCATTTTGCTAATCCAATTCACTGTCTCTATAGGGTTCAGCAATCCCCCTATAGCTAGTCATTTCATCTAGTAAGTTCACCCAAGATACTCTCATCTCAAGGTTATGGTTAATTAGGATTCGATACTCCAGACTGCCAGTTGCCAATTTCTATGTCATCGAAATTAGAATCGGGTTCATGGTGTTTAGAATCACAACCATCCATTCTAGGGTTCTACTGTTTTCCCCCATAGGGTAGGGTTACCTCTCTACAATCATAATACTCATATAGTATATTTGCCAATCAAAACATCATCTGATCAGGTCTTTCCAATACCGAGCATTTTCCTATTCCATCTTACATAATCCTCTTGGAATTTCATCTATCGGGGACCACTAGGCCCTCCATATCATTACCGCTGCCAGAGCTTCAAATTCTGACCATAAGGATACAATAAGCAGTTATCAAAGTTATACCAACACGGGTATAAAGAACAACGCAATGACTAGTCAAGGCAGACTTCTTAACTCTACCATCATCCTACCCCACTCTCATTAACAAAATACCATTCCACAGAATCATGTTACCTACACCCCGTGGTTCCATACCTATAGATTCATATGCCTATACTTCTAATACCACAAGACCGAACTGCTCTGATACCAACTATAACGCCCCCAGAATTTCGGAGCTCCGTCGCCCCGAACTCCCGGGTCGTTAACCTACCGGATCACATCAAACCTGTCAAATCCTGTACACAACCACATACTTCAAAGCATCTAATCCGATATCGACTCGAATTCTCCAAAATACAAGATTTCAATAAAACCTGCTTGAACTCAAACCATTAAAACCTAGGTTCTTTTCAAGCTTGAATCCCTAAAGGATGAATCAACAGTACAGACCCACGCAGGGGTCTTACTATACCGTGGTGATGGGCTCATCAGAATCTCACTCAGACTCTAGACCATTCCCGAACCTGCTACAGCTTATCATCACCTGCAGAAGGGAGCCAAACGGAGGGTGAGCTTTTGAGAGCTCAGTAAGGTCGTACAAGGACTACATAAGAGATTATAACACGACTCTAAAAATCCAACCGACGATGATTTTCAAGACACTTCGAACGATCAAAATTCAATAATTACCCAAACTGAGTAAAGTTCATCAAAAATAGATACCAAAATACATATTAACAATCAGAACAGATCCAAACAATCAGAATAGATCCAAACTGATCAATAAAAGATCCTATTCAAGTCCACATTTCCAAGTACCACGAAAATTTCCCTTGCTCAAGGGATTTCAATCCGAGCAGAAATCAAATCAGATAATACGATTAAGGTTTGTCAGGGGATTTCAATCCAAGTACAAATCATTCTAGCTAAGTACAATGAATGTTTGTCAAGGGCTTTCAACCCAAGTACAAATCATTCTAGCTAACGAAAATTAAAAATCAAATGTTGATCCTGGGCGATTGCAATGCCATTACGGAAAGCTCATATAGTGTACTCATGCATGATGTACTAAAATAATTACTAGTCCACTTGGGTACTAGCCTGCGTTTCATGCAGGATTCAACCAGCCTTATAACGCCTCCCCACTAAACAGGTACCCAGGCCAACACAGAAATTAACAATATCAATGAGCATTAGCATAAGCTCATATCCCTGAAATCAATTCGGTTTCTCATAACAATAATCATACTGACATAAGTCAGCTTTCGAGATTTTTAGAAGAAATCAGAATTTCAGAAGAAAATCACAGATAAACAACAAAACGACTGTGATTAATTATCGAATATAATCATAGCAATTCAGAAGAATGGATACAGACAATTATCAAATTTTCTCAGCCCGCAATAATAGGCGAGCATCACAAGATTTCCAAATAATCGATCCAGGTTCAATATTAGGGTTTTCTGGACAAGAACATGCTGATATCATACCAAATTCAGAGTTCGGCATTAGCCATAAATAAATTAAATGAGTACTTGCGAGTGCGAGTTATCAAAATAAGGGTTTGGACGAAAGTCCTTCCTCAGGGTTCAGATAGAATCCCTTACCTGGATCCGCAGCTAAATTATCCTAACCGGAAGTCTTTAGCTTTAACCTAAACGGAATAATCGAACCATTAGAAACAGCCTACAGAACAAGATTATAAATTAATACAAACTCACACATACTCCCAAAATGAACCTCTCCTCACCGGGTATGTAAAATTACCGAAACACCCCTAGGGTGTAAAATTACCGAAATGCCCCTCTCGGACTTAAATTATCCAAACGGCCTTCCCATAAGTAGAATCATTGAAATAAACCTTCCATATGTAAATTTATGCCAAAATACCTTTCTTAGGTCAAATTACCAAAATACCCCTTCGGGGGTGGCAAATTACCAAAACACCCCCCGTTACACTTTAATTCTCAAAATGATTTTTCCATAAGCAAAGTCACTAAAATAATCTTACTGTATGTAAATTTACTTCAAAATACCTCTTATAGGTGAAATTACCAAAATACCCCTTCGGGGTGGTAAATTACCAAAACACCCCTGGGGGTTTTCGGCACCAGAAAATATCAAAAATATCTTAAACCGCTATTTTAAGCATCCCGATGTTATTTTTGGCTTAAAAAGTATTTTATAAAATTTTCATCCGAAAATCCCGAACTGGTGTCCGGACCGAACGCTAAAAGGCCAGTTTCACGAAAAATACCTATCGGCCTCTGAATGGCCCCAAATTTTAGATAATGAATCATCTCTATAAAATAGGGTTTCCATAAAAGTTTCAGGTTAAAATAACTTGGTTTGATATGCTAAATAAATCGATAAAGTTCTTTAATCGGTGCTCCAATTTAGCACTCTTTGCGGACTCCAAAAATTCCCAAAATTTTTCCAGAGCGTAGATATCGTAAAAATAATGGCGGTTAAAGTTTTGTGTTTTGTCCAATTTGGGCCCCAACTACTTATAGAATTTCAAGGAAAAACTGCCTAAATAATTTCCCACCTTTAGTGACGATTACGATCACTATTCAGATTACACACCTAGTATTTCACCCCAAAACACGCACATCTTCATCTTCAACCTGCAGCCGCAGCACCCGGACACACATCATACACTCACACACTCACTAATCCACCATTAAACTTACTTTAAATCACTTAAACCTATTAGAACACACACATTAACACCTTATATACACCCATTACATACAATTATACACACATAATTCATACCCACTCGAAACCCGAAGAACACACACACTGTTACACATTAGAACACACACATTCACCCACCTCCAACCTTTGGCAACACACACAAACGCACATAATCACCTCCATAATTTCCTAAACACATCCCGTCACCAAACTTCGAGGTGTTTATGCACAATTCCACCAAATTCCTATCACAGAATTTCCTGCAACTTCACCAACACCCATTGCCCAGTCTTCCTTTCCTTGCCTCCTACCAGTTCCCAATTTGATTACATGTTGATCATATGATCTAGCTTACACAATTTCATAGCTACAAGCCACCACCCGCAGCATTAAATCTTTAGAAAACTCCCCTCGGCAACATGGCTCGACAGCCATGTTCATGGCTCAAGCACATGCCCCACACTCACGGACAACACATACGAACTTCACCAACACACACTAGAACATGCTTACTAGTAGTTTTGGGGGGTTTACCTATTAAACATGGCTTCGAATCATCTCGATTCTTGCTTGCTTTTCCTTCCACACCGCGGTAGCTCTGCTCTTCTTCTCTGTTTCTGGGTTCCTGTTCTTCTTCCTTTCCCGAAAGGGAAAGGTTTCCCTATTTGTCTTTTTTTTTTGTTTTGTTTTTTCTTCTTTAACCTTATCCATTCTTTCTCAATTATCTTCTCTTTTTTTTTAGCTTAATCATTAAGCTAGTAGGAGGTGGCCAGCTCAGAAAAATGGTTTATAATTTACTTTATAAAATTGCACAAATACCCCCCCGAAGTTTCCAAAATGACGAAAATGCCCCCAAATTTTCAAACATTACATGTTTGCCCCAAAATTCTTTTAAGCTTCCACAAGCTTGTAATACCCGAGTATTACTCAAAATTAGCGACCGTTTATTTTTCGGAGCCCAGATGATATTTTTAATCGGCTCCCGAAGTTTGGGATATTAGAAAGCGTGATACGTAAATGTGATAAGACATCCGAGAGCAAATTTCGAGGACGAAACTTTTATAAGGGGGAAGAATGTAATATCGCAAATTTTGGGAGCCAGTTAAAATAACCATTGGTGCTCCAAAAAATAGACGGACGTTAATTTTGGGCATTGCCTGGGTATTACTAGCGTATTGAAGCTTAAAATAAATTTGGGGCAAAAACGTAATTTTTTGAAATCTTGTGGGTAATTTCAGAAAACTTTGGGGGCATAATTGTAAATTAAGTTTTTGATGATGAAAGGCAATAATATGAGTGATATTGTGTGTTTCGTGACATTTGATTTAATTAACAAGGATTAGAAAATTTTTAGGGCTTAAATGCAATTATACAAAAGTTTGGGGGCCTTTTTGTAAATATGTAAAGTTTGGGGTCATTTGTGCAATTTTATGAAGATAATTTAGAAGTTTTTTTTTTTTTTGGTTGTCACCACCTACTTGCTTTCATGACTCAGCTAACTAAAACTATTTAATAATGGGTGGATAAAGAGATTCGGGTGAGGATGAAAAAGAAAAAGAAAAGAAAGAAAACAAAAGAGAAGAACAAAACAGGAACAAAAAAGCATGAATGAACAGGAGGGAAAAAAACAGAGAGGGGGCAAAACAGAGAAGAATTCGGAGAGAAAGAGAGAGAGAGAGAGAGAGCTTCAAGGGGAAGCTTGAAGGTAATCTTTTCCCCCTCCTTCCCAGTTTGCAATTGCATATTTGGTAGTGTGTTGAAGCTTCATGCAAGGGAGTTGCCGTGAAGATGGTTGGACGGTGGGGGAGCCTATAGGTGTTCATGTTGATGTTCTAACTTATACATGTGTGTAAATTGCGTAAGTTTGTGTCAAAGTGTGAGTATGAGGGGTGGGGATGAGTTTCATTAAGTTGTGTGTGAGTTTATGTGTGTTCAGTGTGTGCCGTGAGTGTGCATGAGTGTGTGTGTGTGTGTGTGTGTTTACAGGGGTGAGGATGTGTGTGTATATATGTTTATGATGTGTTGGTGTGTGTTTTTACAAGGTATAGTGAGTGATTGAAGTGTTTCAGTGGGTATAAGGAACAGTGGGTAAGTTTTCGAGAGTTGTGTGTGCAAGAATGGGTCTCGGCAGGAAAGGAAGATGAAGTGTGTGTGTTCAAAAGGTGTAATACTATGTGTTTTGATGTGAATAGTGTGTGTAATTGTCGCTAAAAACATAAATTAATTTAGGCAGCTTTTTCACTAATTTTTATAAATAGTTAGAGCTAAAATTGGACAAAGTACATAAATGTAACCCCTAATATTTTTACGAGACGTACGCTTTGGAATGTTTTGGGAATTTTTGGAGTCCGCAAAGAGTGCTAAATTGGCGTACCGATTAACTATATTTATCAAATTATTTAGCATAGCAAACAAAGCTATTTTGATCTAACAATTTTATGAAAATATTATTTTACTGATATGATTCATTATTTAAAATTTCGGGCCATTTTGAGGCCGATAGGTATTTTTTGCAAAACTGGTCATTTAGCGTTCGGTTCAGACACCGGTTCGGAATTTTCGGACGAAAATTTTCTAAAATACTTTTTAGTCCAGAAATGACATCAGGATACTTAAAATAGCGGTTTAAGATATTTTTGAGATTTTTTTGGTGCTGGAAACCCCCGGGGGTGTTTTGATAATTTACCACCTCGAAGGGGTATTTTGGTAATTTTACCTATAAGAGGTATTTTGAAGTAAATTTACATACAGTAAGATTATTTTAGTGACTTTGCATTTGAAAAAGTCATTTTGATGATTAAAGTGTAACGAGGGAGATGTGTTTTTGTAATTTGCCACCCCACTGGGGTATTTTGGTAATTTGACCTAAGAAAGGTATTTTTGCATCAATGTACATATGAGAAGCTTATTTCAGTGATTCTACTTATGGGAAGACCATTTTGGTAATTTAAGTCCAAGAGGGGCATTTTGGTAATTGTACATCTTAGGGGCGTTTCAGTAATTTTACATACCCGGTTAGGGGAGGTTCATTTTGGGAGCATGTGTGAGTTTGTATTACGTTATACTTTTGTTCTGTAGGCTGTATTCTAATGGTTAGATTATTCCGTTTAGGTTAAAGCTAAAGACTTCCGGTTAGGATAATTTAGCTGCGGATCCAGGTAAGGGATTCTATCTGAACCTTGGGTAAGGACTTTTGTCCAAACCCTTATTTGATTACTTGTACTCGTAAGTACTCCTTTGATATATTTACGGCTAATGCCGAACTCTATGTTATGTATTGATATCAGCATGTTCTTGCCCAGAAAACCCAAATGTTGAACCTGAATCGGTTATTTGGAAATCTTGTGATGCCCGCATGTTATTGCGGGCTGAGCAAATTTGATAATTGTCTGTATCCATTCTTCTGAATTGTTGTGATTATATTTGATAATTATTCGCAGTCGTTTTGTTATGAGAACCCGAATTGATTTCGGGGATATAAGCTTATGTTAACTCTCATTGATATTGTTAATTTCTGTGTTGACCTGGGTACATGTTTAGTGGGGAAGGAGACACATGTACAAGAATTTTTTGAAGCTAACCACACACGTAAACCCACACACCATGATCCACGGTATATGTTTCTATTAACCTACCCAAAAAAAAAAAAGGAGAGATTTTTGAAAGTTTTTTGTAAGATAATAAGGAGCTTCTTATATGTGATAACCTTTCTAGTTAATCTGTTGTTCCGAAAGCAACCCGACTTACAGAATAAATGTATGCCTTCTTGTACTGATTCAGGAGAAGAACCTGCTTCTTTCTTTTTGATTAGCTGATCCTTCCACACTCGCCCTTATTCTCCAAGCTCTCTTACCTCCCTCTCAATGGTTATTGTGAAAGAGCGGGATTGCCTTCATGGAATGCAAGTCATAACTCTTTTAAACTTAACCCCATCAAGGTATTTTGCCGCTAAAGTGTGACTTAAGTGAAAACGAAGAAAAGTCTAATCTTTTTATTTGATATATACATGTGATTTATTTCTCTAACTGTCAGACAATGTATAAACGGGCAATTACTTGGTAGTGTCATTCTACTGAAGCTAATAAACGGTCACTATATGTCTTGTTTTGTGTAACAATAATATTCACGACTCTTTTCCTTATCTTCCTTTTTTGGGCATGGCGTATGTCCCTTTGGCCCACTATCACATTTATTATTCTTATATATTATTATTATTATTAATATCAACTTTTAGTCATGTGGCTGCTTAACATTTGGTGGATATTATTTCGCGGTTGTCAAATCGCCACTGCCCCTTCCATGATTGACTAGTAGGTACAATAAATGCAGGAATAATTGAAGGAGCGGCTTGTCATATCTAGCTTAAACTCCGTTGCAAAATAACACTGTTATTTATAATAATAATAATAATAGTATACTACTTTCACTGCATATAACGCATATAACACGATTAATTTTAACTTACAAGCAGATTAAGGATTCAAGTCATATATTGTGTATTTTTTATTCTACCTTGTAGAAAAAAGCGAAAAAGAAAGTGAGACACGAGAAAGAAAATGAATTACTAGAGAGTTAAATGTGGAGAGAAAAACAAATAAAATATACAAAAAGTGTAAGAAGTATAAATATGAAAAAAAATACTTATAAAATCTTTCTTAATTTGAAAAGTGAGCAATGTTATTAGAATGGCTAAAAAAGAAAAGACGATCAATTTATGTGGGACCGAAAAAGTAGCAGTAGTAGTAATAATAATAATAATAATAATAATAATCCTTAAATATAAGTTGTTACTTGTTAGGCTATTTTGGGGGTGAGAAACACTGTAAGCTTTGTATCAAGAATCAGTGTATGGATAGTGTTGTCAAAGGGCCGGGCTTGGGCCGGCCCAGCCCAAGCCCATCGGGCCTGCTGTGGGGCCGGGTCGGGGCCGGGCCAGTGGGGCTGCCAACCGGGCCGGGCCTGCCGAAGGCAAACCTAGGCCCAGTCCAGGCCCTGGCCCTAGGCCCAATAGCTAGGGCCGGGCTTGGGCCGGGCCTGGGCCCTTTTTTTTTTTTCTTCTTGTTATTCAATTTTAAATTTCATCTCTAGGCAATATTCACAATTTAACGAACCTAATCTTTATCCTTTTATTTCATTATAAGTAATATACATATATATGTATGTATGTATATACATATTTATTTGTTAGCCATTATATTTTTTATTATATGTTAAACATTTTCATACTCTTCTTGGTGAGCTTTATTAATAAAATCTTAACACATAAAAATTTATATAGAAAAATAATAAATGTATTCATAGGTCCTCCTCCTTTTATCCGGGCTTGGGACCGGCTGCTTGTAAACAAACAGGCGAAGTTATCTATTTTTTTATATATACGAAAAAATATATATCTTGCTTGTAAAAATTTATTTTATATATATGGAAAAAAAGTATATTTTGTGAAAAAATTTATTCTTAAAATTCTAACAATCAAAATAATAATGCATGTCTATCCAAAATATCAGCAATCAAAGATCAAGAAATCTGCAACGTCAACCAAAAGGATCAAAAGAGGAAAATAAAAACAAATTACCTAATCATCCAGAAGTACTTCAATATCCGAGTCACTGCTCTTCCTATCATCAATCGGTTTATCTTGCTCGCGGTATTTCGCATCAAGATAATCCTTCCAACATACACATAGCTCGAGCGACTCGGGGTTAAGACGACTCCTCCTGTCATCCAAAACCCTCCCGCTGGCTGAAAATGCCGACTCTGAAGCAACCGTGGAGGCTTGCACTGGCAGTACATCCCGTGCAATTTGGGATAAAGTTTTATACATGTTTTGATTTTGTTTCAAAAAATTTAACAAATTAAAATTAACCTGTTCTTGCCTTGATAAATCAGAATAATGATCAGTATTTGCATATACACCAATCTCATTAAAAGAGGAAAAAGTATACGAACCTGCCGAATTAGAAGTACCTTCACCTGGTAGTTGTCTTGCTACTAGATGTTCAAAGCCCTAAAGGTATGGCGCATAATACCTCTCAACAGTGGATGATGATGTAGCTCGCCCGCGCACGTCAGCAGAATTACGATAGACGTTGAACAAGTCCTCAAACCTCTTGCTCACTTTTGCTGTGAATGCGGTTGTCTCCTCTGCTGTGTAGCACATTAATTTCGATATCTCTTGTATCGAGGCGTTCACGCCATGCAACTTTAACCTAGGATCTAAACAAGTAGCCACAGTAAAAATAGCAGGCAGTTTACTCCAATATTTATTAAATTTTTGATCCATCACTTTTACTATTTCCTTAAAGGGTCCTATATATCTCCATTTTGTTAACATTGTAGCCATCTTCAGAATTTCTATTACAGCGAGAGGAGAGGTGGGATAGTACGTACCAGACAATAAATTGGTAGACGTGTAGAATACCTCCAAAAATTCAGCTAGGTATGTGGCCATCTGCCATTCCTCTTGAGTTGGCAAGCCGGCTGGGAACTGGGTTAGTAGAAAATGCGTATAGACTTCTCGGTATGCCAGAATGTGTAAAGCATGTGGTATGTAGAGTTCCACCTGTGGACCACATCTGTAACTGCTCTCCTGCGAGGCATATTATATTGAACACACAACGTTTTAAATTGTTGTGTTCTCGGACTCGAGCTATTAACATACGCTGTCATACCCCTCATTTTGAGAAGAATATCTCCTGCAGCAGCTAAACCATCTTGAACAATTAAATTAATAATGTGACAAACACAGCGAACATGAAATAATTCACCATTAAGTACAGGTTGAAGCGTCTCCTTTAAAGCTGCAACAGCAACTTTATTATTAGAAGCATTATCAAAACTAACACTCATAATCTTATCCTTAATTTTAAATGTGGTGCATGCTTTTAATATAAGAATAGCAATGTTCATTCCATCGTGCGGATAAGGGAAGTGCTCGAAAGCGATGATTCTCTTGTGCATAACCCAATCTACATCAATCCAATGAGCGGTCACACAAGAATAACTAACAAAAGTATAAGGAGATTGCCAAATATCAGAAGTAAGACTAACTTTACCTTCAAATTTATCGAAATAATCGATAAGGCGTGCTTTAGCAGCATTGTACTGTCGGAGTGCATCGGATCTAGTTGTGTTTCTATGAACCTTTTTGTACAAAGGTTGAACGTATGTGTTCATATATCTAGAGTGCTTAGGATTATCGGCAAAAGAAAAGGCTTGTTCATCATGAATAACAAATTCAGCGAGACCGTCTCTTTGCTCTCGCTGATTATAAACAAATAACTTACCGTCAAAAGATAACTGCGTTTGGGTAGGTTCGACGTGGCCTTGTCGAGGTGCACACAGAGGGTAATGCCTGTTAAGATGTCCATTACCACTACCAGACGAAAATAATTTAGCGCAGTACTTACATCGAGCTTTTCGGATGCCGTCCACCATAACTACATCGAAATGATTCCAACACTCGGCTTTCTTTTTTTCCCCTTTTGGACTTCTGGCTCATTACCGGAGGCATTGCTCGGCCCTTCTTCATCATGACCAGGCATAGGGTTGAGATTATGCCACGGAGTAGTAGCTTCGCCAACCGAGCTGCGTCCTTGACTATAATGCGGGGGGTCTTCATCAGGCGTGTATTCAAAATGTGGAATGTTTTGATTGAACTCCCAATTGGCTTGGGTATCTATCATACAGCCTGTACTCATTCGTCCAGGAACGAATGGTTGTGTTGGTGCTTGGATTGGTGTTTGTGATGGCCGTGGCGCTGGCGCTTGTGCTGGTGGTGGTGCTTGCGATGATGATGATGTTTTTCGTGATGACGATGCACGCCTCATTTTCTTCAATAATCCAGCCATATTTCGAGCTAAACTTTGTAAGAGTAACTAAATACACAAGTATAAGAGTAGTAATAAGAAATAACAATTAAAAGAATGAACGAGTAACAAATATTAGAGAGTTAGTAATTAAAAAGAATTTAGCAAGACTAGTAATTAATAAACAAGAGTACTAATTAGTAAATACTAGTAGTAATTAGCAAGAGTAGTAATTGGAGAGGAAAATAGTAGCAAAGCTTGTAGAAATATAGAATGTTTAGGTAAGAGAGAGTAAGAAGATTGGTGTGAAAAATTAGAGAGAAATGGTGTGAATTTATAGATTTTAGAAACTTCACAAAAGACCAAAATACCCCTACAAACTATCCGTTTATAGTTGTTGGGGAGGGTAAGAGTGTAAAGGAGTTGAAAAATATAGGTTAGACTAAAATACCCCCCAAACTAGCCGTTATATTGCTGTTGGGGGGGTAAAAGTGGAATTTTGGAAAAGGGGTGGAAGAAAGGGGGGGAAAAACAAAAAAATTCAAACATGTGGGGCCGCAGACCGGGCCAGATCCGGGCCGCAGACCGGGCCGCAAACCGGGCCAGACCCGGGCCGACTTCGGGCCGGGCCGGGCTTTTTCGGAGCAAATGAAGGCCTGGTCCAGGCCCAGGCCCCAAGCCCGCTGTGCTGGGGCCGCTACTGTTCATGCACGGGGCCGGGCCAGCCCGGGCCAGAACCAGGCCGGGTCGGGCCAGCCCGCGGGCCGCCCGGCCCGTTTGACAACTCTATGTATGGATTTGCTAGTCAATAAGCAATTAGCCCTGCTCTTAAAGCAACCAGGATTAGTAAGAAAGAAAATAGCATACACTGTTCTTGATTTTTTGTTATTATTGTTCTTTAAAATTATACTTACATAACAACTATACCTGTTGTTATAATACAGTAACAAATAGATTTTAATGTTTCCCCTTATACAACTATTAGTTTAGTTAATTTTTCTTCATATTCATGACTAAGTTCTATTTTTTCTCCTTCTATTCTTGTCGCGCATAAATTTTGGTGCCGATAATTACAAATTTATTTATCTTGAAGTATCTCATCAAATCCAAATTACTTGAATGCAAAAGTGCTTTGCTTAGTAATATTCTATCATTAGGGTTTATTGATATGTTAAATCTTACACGTAAGTTCACCTTATTGAAAGTTTATGTGACCATCTTTGACGAAATAATCATATAAATAAAATAACGTTTATATTGTTACTACTTAGATTATTAACCAAATGCAATTGATTTATGATTCAATTGAGTGCATTTAAAGTTATACCAAATAATATGATTGTCTTGGACTTGACACACGTTCTTAGGTGGGGTCTATGTGTAATAAGTAGAGCAAAAAATAAAATAAAATGATAGTCCTTTAAATGCTTTTCATCTTATTAGTATTTTCCAATGAGTTACATATAGAAGCCTTACATACTAAACCTATTTTTTTTTTTTTGATGAAAATGTGATTTTTTTCGTTCCAAGTCGGGTACATCTTTGATGATCGCCAGCATTATAAACTCAGACGCTTCCTCCATCCCAAGTAGACAATCCCTATAAACGGGAATATACTAGACCTATTAGTTTCACTAAAACTCTTCAAATATGTTTTGAATGTGGTTATTATTTTCTAGTTTCATTTATTTTGCAAGATGGATAATGGATCGGTTAGTATGTCCCGTGGGATTTTGAAGACGAATTTTAAACATTATAAAACTCTACTCAATATAATCAATCAACTAACCTCTGAAGACCTAATTTTGACTATTTCTTTATAAAAGCACTCTCTAAGATGAACTTAAAACCCCGTATATGCGAAATGAAAACAACATATGAACTTTGTATCAAAGAAAAAAGGTAATAGTTGATTTAAATTTATTATATTTTTACAGCATAAATAAATATCATACATTTTATGTTTTTTACGTTGAATGAAATAGAGGCCGTTTTCCACATATCCCATGCCTATCTTCATCGATAATTTTGTCGCTTGATTAGGTTACCATTTATTGGGAGTGAGTTCGTGGATGTTCTCCACCGGAAGGCCTTGATCTTATTCCAGACTTCACACTTCCAAATGATTTAATGTCCCGGAGAAAACCCTTCCACTACTAGTATAAAATTTACTAATTGAAAGATACTAGATTAATATAAATGCTAGGCCAAAAAGATTATCTCAAAATTAAAAAATGGCATAAAGCCAGTGATTCTTCTTTTTATTCATTTTTGTGTGACATATATTTTATGATGAACTTTGATGATCGGAACATAAGTTATCATACTACCAAAAAAAATTCTAGTATCGATATTTCTTTTAATCTGTAGAACATCGATGTTGTTTCGAAAATCTGTGTTTCAAATTAAGATATATGCCAACGAGTAGAGGCAAAGGCAGCATAAATGGAGCACAGGAGGGCTTGTGCCAAACCTGTTGCCATTCAAATCTTGTCTCTGTACATACATTTGGCAACTCATCGTCCATGCCGCCACCAAAATGGGACTATCCAAATATGCCAATGTGATCTCTCTCCAGAAATCTCATCCCATCATCCCTTCTTTCATTTCCAAATCTGAATTTTTTTTCTTTCACTTTTCTTCTCTTTTTCAGCTTTGAATTGAAACTTGATCTGAGCTTAAATTCCATTAATGTTGGTTGTGCAGGTTTTAACTTAACTTTCGTTATGCTGGTCTTTGCACATATTCAAACTGCAAAACAAGAATTCACCTTTGTTGCTCTTGAAATAACTCAACCCCTTCTCTTCTCGACAAGAACTCGCATTTTTGTTAGTTTCTGGAAAGTTTCTATACGCAGATTCATGATGGTCTTGTGCAGTTGTTTGGTGGTTTTTCTTGTATTTTGTTCAACTAATCTGTCTAATGCTTTTACTGGAAATAGGTTAAAACAATTGGAACAATGGTTCTCATAAAACTTGTGTGATGTCACACATCGGATGCGAGATGATTTATGATTGGTCTTGTATAAGACTCTACTCATGAATACCTACTTGGCTAGCTCTTTTGAAGGAGGCATTGCCTTGTGGTCAAGCCGTGGGCTGGTATCAAAGCCAACTCACAAAAGCTTGGGCCAGGCTATATATCCAGTCGGGTCGCCTATGGTTGAGAAAAACAAAGACAAGCTAGGTATATCCCACATCAAAAGGATGGTTGAGGTAACGAAGAGTGAGCCTGGTATATGTCACATTAGTTAGAGAGAAAGATTCTAGAGTATATGTGATCGAGTCTTAACAAGGACGCTAAATAATAAGGTGGAAAAATAATGAAATCTCATATCGGATGTGAGGATCAGTCCACCTTTTTAGCGACAAACAATTTATAAAATATTCTATAGGCATGTGTAATAGTAAATTAGCCACAACACTTTGTCAAAATGAAAATATTGCTTAAAGTGTCACCAGGGGTTTACACAGTTTGAAACTTATTTTACCGAATGTAACAACCGACACGTTAGATGGACATTTTCGTTTAAGAACAATCATGAGTTTGGCTACAGTTGTCATTCATAAGGATGTTCTCCGGGCGGCTTGTAAATTTTGGGACGCCCATGATCATGTTTTTTGGTTCAATCTCGATAAGCTATGTTCTACTTACGAGGGATCCTACAAGCCTGATCACCTCGACAGAGTACGAAATGCAAAATTAGAAGACTGAGTACGAACCGCTAACCGTAGCTCCTCTCCTTCGCAATCAATGTTTGGCATTTAGCATCACCTTCACGATCCCACCAATCGTAGTCATTATCAAAGCACAAATTCTTCAGGGAAGAACTTAAACACAACTCTTGACTTCCAGAATGTGTGCTCCAATCAACACCCACCCCTTTATTAGTATTATTGATTGTTCTTATAAGACCCTACCCATGAACTTATAAGTACATATCTGGCTAACCCTTTCGAGGGAGATATTGACTTGTGGCGGGGCCGTGGACCGGATCGTTACAACTTATGAATTGGAACTTGGGTATGATTGCCTAATTTTTAGGTTTCATTGATAATTTCATTTTGATGATGTTTAAAATCTAACAAAATTAACTTTTTCTGTCTAGAACAAACTTTGGCTTCTACCTGAATTATAGGAATCTTCTTCTAGTATCGTGTAAAAAGACAATTAATAATCGCTAAATATTTTTAGTGACTTTTCTACTAACACTTTTAGCGACAATTATTAGCAGTAGTTTTTTAGCGTCACTAAATAAAAGTCAGTAAAAATATTTAGAGACGATTGATTGTCGCTCTATAAGGGATAGAAGAAAGATTCTTCTAACTGAGATAGTAGTCAAATTTTTTTCTTTTGTCTATACTGTGCTTATCTGAAATTTTTGAATCTGCCGCTATCACTTCACTTACACTGTATTATGAAAAGGAATAATTACAGCAGTATCCATGAGGTTAGGGTGAAAACAGGTGTGTCCACTAGTTTGGACAAATTATACTAATGTCTGTTGACCAACGGAATACAGAAAACATAATGGATTTGACGAAAAGACTTGAATGCCCTTGACTTTAAAAGAAAAATTTTGAAACGCCACCCATCTCTCCCCGAACTGCCCAAAAAAATTGATATGGAGTAAAATATATTGTCCAAACCCTAATTAGGGCAGGCACAAAGGAGAATAGCAGGGGAGTGGGGAACGTAGGGGAGGTGGCGTAGAATAAGAGAAGAGAAAGAGAAGTTGACTCAACGCTAGGGAAAAGGAAGGGGGAAGGGAGAAGAGGCCATGTCGGTCACAGGCAAAGCGCCGGGTGATGGCAAACTGTGATGGGAAAATGGGAAATAGTCGCGCAAAGCAGGGGAAAGGGAAATCGGGAAGGAAAGGGGAGCAAGATGTGGGGGAAAGGGAAAGGTGGCCTTGCTGGTCGCCGGATGATGAAAAACAGCGATTTTATTCTTGTCGTTTTAGGACTCTAGGTGGTGGCGTGTTTTTGTAGGTGGATTGCGGTGGTCAACCGCGGGTTACATTTGCTTGGCGACAATGGATCTGGTTGGCATGGCATTGAGGTGTGACGGTGGTGCGATGTGGGTCGAGGTGGCTTGGGGTGGCGATCGATAAATGTGAGGCAGGGAGGGAGAGGGACGGGCAGCTGGGTAGGGGAAGAGATGGTTTTGAAACCCTAATTTGCAGATTAAGATAAATTAGGGTTTTGAAACCCTAATTTGCAGATTGAGAAAATTTGATGAAAAAGACTGAACAAAGAGATAGAGAACAAACCAATTTTACGGTTTTAAAATCCTGATCTTCAAATCAAGGTTTGAAAATCTAATTTAAAATTTTTAAAAATTATTCAGTATATACAGTACAAGGATAGTATTGTCATTTTAAAAATATGTATTAATGACATCATAAAAAAGTATATTTTTTAGACGGAACCCTGACTGATGGACGCGGCTGATATATTTTAAAACAATTTGGCCCCGGTATGTTACATTATAAAACTTATTATCCTTTTGACTATAATTTCACAATGACCTCAGGAACAGTACTGTAATTATCCTTTATGAAAATTAACGTACATATTTTGAACATCTATTGGAATGCTCGAGATGAAATGAATCGATAGCCAACTCTTGGATTTTTTAAGACTGTTTATTCGTCTTCAAACAAGTTGCTTTTAGCCGCCATAGCTAATGTTTTTTTGGTTAAGACAGTACCATAGCTCACTACAAAAAAAAAAAAAGGCTTTTTAGCGACGGAAAAATCCGTCATTAAAAGCCTAAAATCCGTCGCTAAATGTTTTAGCGATGGATTTACCATCACTAAAAGTCCCTCGTATAAAAGTCTGTCACTAATAGATTGGCGACGGAATTTTCAAATCCGTCGTGTAATATTTAAGTTTTTGCGACGGATTTATTTATTGATTAGCGACTGAATATCCGTCTCTAATTATATTTTAAGTATTTTAATTTAATTTTTTTTGTTAAATTAGCGACGGAATATTCCGTCGCGAAATGTCTTATTTAGCGACGGAATATTCTGTCGCTAAACACGGATAGTAATAAAAAAAATTAGCGACGGATATAATCCGTCGCCAAAAGTCAAAATTTTTTTAAAATATATTTTTTATTTTTCTAATGCCCAAACCTGTAATAAAAAAATCAATCCTCAACAACAACGCGCAATAATCAATACACAAAGAAATATGTAAAATTAATCATAAAATAGACTCATTATGTAATACCCCGAACCCTAAAAAAATAAAAATAAATAAATAAAATACTTTTAACAACTTAAAACTTCTGGCGACGAACTATTACCTAGCATTGGTATATTATTTTGTGCGGCTTATAGCGTCAAATCTGGGGAGACACTATAAATAAAATCTTTAGCGACAACTTTAAAATCAAAGCTATAAATTAACGTTAACAGATGTTATTAATAGTGATTGAAATCTCTAGTGACAATTTTTTTAGTTAACGTATAGACCTTATTAACAGGTGTTAGCAACGAATTAGTGTAGCGGGGTAGGTAATAAACCATTAAGTTCTTTTAATGCGCCATCTTTCATAAATAAATATAATGGACATTTTTTGTAACAATAAAAGTCTCTAGTAGAATTTAAATGGCTTAGGGAATGGTAGGGGGACTTATGGTAATTATACAAATTAGGGTTGATATATATATATATATATATATATATATATATATATATATATATATATATATATATAGTGTAGGAATCGTGGGCAGCCAACCTTGGCTTCGGAAGGCAACAGATCGAGATAGAGAAAGAGAGAAGTAGAGAGGGCTCTTTGGGGAAGGGATTGGAGGATTCTCTTTCCGGCGAAGTTTTCCGGTAAGATTTCCTTGAAAATTTATGTTCTTATCTATGTATATATTGTAAGTTATGGCTATTGCATATATATGTATCTGCGTATGGGTTGGATCTGTGTTGATATGGTTGGGTTTGTGAGAGTCTTTGTGTGGTAGAAGAAAGGAAGAAGGCCACTGCCGTGAGGTAGTGGATGTCGCCGTGGTGCGTTATGTTGGATACATGTGAGATCGTGTAAACCGTAAGAATAGGTTTAATGGGTCTGCCGTGAGTAGTCTGTGAGTTGTTGATGCATTGGTGTGGGAGTGCGATAGTGATGCTTGAGGGAGTTGTGAAGGAGATGCAATTCAACCCGCCACTATGTGCTCATAGATTTGTGTAGGGGCTGTGAGGGATTGGATGTGCGGGTGACAGCCTTGGGCTGTCACGGCTGAGAAACCGAGTGAAGGAGGTGGCAGTCATGGTTGCCGTGAGAGACGGAGGTGGCTGGGCAGCCATGGGCTGCCATAATTACATTTTTCGGTGCTTTGCGAGGGTGTGGGAAGTGGTGTGATGCGGATGTAATGGAGTAATATGTGAACCTATAGTGTGTGTAAAGATGAGTTCACATATATGTGTACAGCGTGTGTACATGTATATATACATTTTGTGTGTGAGTGATGTTGAGTTAGCGTGTGGGTGCATGTAGTCCAAGGTGTGCATGTGTTTGCGGTGGAAGTTTGGAGTGAAGTGTGGTTGAGTGCCCAGGTGTTTCAAATGGTGGTTGCCGTGCGCACCAGTGGGGAGACAACCGTGGGTATGTGAGGTGATTAATATATGTTGGTTTTATATATGTGTTTGAGAGGGTGCAAATGGGTATGAATAGATGTGAGTAGGTAATGTATGTGTGAGTGTGTAAACTGATAAAGTGGGTTCGGATAGTGGGTTTTGAGGAAGAAGAAGATACTGACAAAAAGAGGAAAAGCTTTAGTTTGAAATTGAACTCAAGTGTCGCTAAAAAGGTATACTATTCCAGCAGTTTATTTTCGAATTTTTAAAATATATTTAGGAATTTATTTGGGCAAAACTCAAAAGCGTAACTTATATTAATTTTGCAAGATCTACACACAGTAAAATTTTTAGATTTTTCGGAACTCGGGAAGCTTACTAACTAATTTTATTCGTAAAAGAGATTTCGGTACATTTTAGAATAGTAAATTAAATTATTAAATTTTGAAGCTTCTACAATAATCTTATATAGCTAAGAGAAGGTAGTTTCTAAAGTTTTGGAAGTTTTTAAAGTCGTTTGCTATTTTTAGCACCGTTAGCAGCGTAACGCTCGATCGGCAATCGCGTAACGCACTACTATTACAATAGTTTATTAAACTATTTTTAAAGAAGGGCATTTAGATTTAGGCAAAATATAAAAATAAAACTCCCCTTATTTTTGGGAAACCTTCGACATGAAATTTTCTCAGATTTATCTGGACATGGGAAATGTCTCGAACAATTCTATTTTCAAAACAGGTTTTTTGAATTATTTAACATAGTAAAAAAAATTATTTTTAGTCTAGAATTTCACAGTGACCTAAAAGTAGTGAGAGGCTTAAGTGTCTAAAATTTTGTGGCATTCCGGCGCCGTTCGATATATTTTTGAAAACAGGAGCATTAGCGCTCAATTTAAGGAGCGACTTAGGGTTCCGAGAGGGAAATTCCCCAAGAGGCCATTATGGTCCGAAAATCCCACCTAGCTGTTAAAAACAGTCTTTCAGGTTATATCGGCATATGTAACGATACGTTTGAAGTCGGGGGTAAATAGGAATCTTACTGAAGTCGAGGGGCGGTTTAGTAACTTCACTCACTCAAGAGAAACGTAATACTTAGGCGTGCTCGAGCGGTAATTAATGACGTCCTTGTGGTTTGTTATTTACGTTTCGGTAGTCAAGAGATAGGAGCGACTGTTGATCGAGCTCAAGAACCAATTACTGAGCAAGGTAAGTACTCCTGCCATATTCCTCCGTATACCCTATTTTTGTTCATGTATATGTATAAATGAATTGTTCCAATTAGAAGTTTTAAAGCCTTTTACATGCTACTACTTTTGCGTAAATTGTTTGATGAGAAAATACATTAAAAAAATGCCATGGAATGTTTTCTATGAATAGTGTTTTAAAGTTGGCTTATGTTGAATGAGACGGTATTTCTGGCTTGGTTGTTGCGCCCCATATCCACGGGGGAAAGTTGGATTGTTGGGTCCTGGTCAACGGGACGATACGTTGACGCACAGTACTGTTGCTCGTGGTGCGCCCTTGCGTCCACACCAATATGTATCCCGGACGAAGGAGGGATTGTGGGCCCTAGTCGGGGGGCGCATACCCTGACCAAATAATGTCCATCCCAGGTGGAGTAGGGATTGTGGGCCCTAGTCAGGAGGGAACGTACGCTGACCGCAACATGCCTATGTTATGATGAACTGTGATAGTTGTTGATGAGCCTACTTGATGTCATACTTCGTTTCTGAGAATCTTGGATGAATTGCTTTCAAAAGTATATATATGCATAGTATCTCTTGTGAAATGTTTACCAGTTTTAAATTGAAGAAAATCATGGTATGTTTCATGTTTTTATAAATCCCAAAATCTATTTTAGGGACTTGGTTCGTGTACTTACTGAGCCCCAAGCTCACCCCGTTTTATAAATGTTTTCAGGCGATCAACTAGATGAACATGAGTATTGCGAGGGAAATGAGAATGAAGCCGCGGGAGATGCTCGTTAGGAGGCTGAATTAAGTTTCATGAGAAACTATGATATTACTGGTTTATTCTAGAATTATTTGTAGTGTAACTCCAGGAGATTTCCTTTAAATAAATTATATTAGTCATTATGGAGGAATTTAATTGAGATAATTTTGGAGAGATCTATAAGGACCTTTTTAGAAGTCATATTATGGTATTAGTTAATGCATGATATTAGAATTTGTTGACAGGTTTAAATAAGGCCTGGCAGAGCCCTTGGTTGTAGTCCACTGGGTCTGCGGCCGGTCACGTGCCTAGCTCGCGAGCCTGCCCGTGTGTTCGGGTCGTGACACATTATGTACAAGCTGAGAACCGGATACAGCTGGTTAGGGGAGGGGAGAAGAGTACAAGCCGGGCACGAGGGCCGGGGGGAAGCTGGGACCGGGCACGAGAAGAGGCTCATCAGGGGTTGCCGATTCCCGGATCTGGATCCTGCTGATTCAGGGCCGGCTCGGCATGTCCAGCTGCGGTACCCTGCTGATCCTGCGCCCTGATCATCCTCAACACCACAGTAGCAATGCGCGCGATCTCCTCGTCGTCCAACGGATACCGAGGAGCCGGTGTCTGTGGAGGGGCAGTAGGGGTGAGGACGCTCCTATCACGGCACGAGCAGTCCGACTAGGCAGGCCGCGTATGCGGCCTTTCGGCCGATTGACGACCTCCGGCGTATCCAGCCATCGCTTCAACGCCCCAGTACTCGCACCCGTACTAGTGGACGCTGATGGCTGTCCGGACTGCTCCTCGGACCCCCTAAGCTGTTCATACGAGGCCTGCAAAAAACAGTGATTTAAAGATATGTTAGGGCATTAATTAACGCAACAGACATTGAGGATAGAAAGACAAAAAATTAACAACTTAAACAAATTGACTCACATCGATCCGCCGGGCAATATCTGAAATATAGTCGCCCGCCCGGTGCGCCTCGTCCTTGTCCTTCTTCGGCACGTGCGTCTGATTATACGTCAGAGCTACGACCTCATCGTCCTCCAGATCCGGGTGCTCGACCGCATTCTTGTGTCGATGTCGTGTGGCACCGACCCCCCCGTGTGCGTCGGATCTTTGTTCTGTCTGTTCTCAGCCCCGCTCTTACTCTTGGCGTCCCAACCTGGATCCGCAGCCCACCGATCTATCATCGCCGTCCATACAGTCGAGATATCCAATGTGGGGGATATCTCGTCATCTCCGTCATTGGGGCACCCTCGGGCAGCATCTTCTTCGCCCGGTCCCGTGCGTCGTGGAGCCATCGGCGGTAATTCTTGCCGATGTAAGCAAAGAAGGCCTGCTGCCCCAGTGCCTGCTGCTCAGGCGAGTCAAACGTGAACCCCTCCTGTAAGGCATTCAATAACACAAATTAACTACAGAAAACAAACTCTAATTAAACAAATACTATCGCTGAAAAAAATACTTCACCGTACCAGCCACTCCTCCCATAGGGACTCCCTCGCAGCGGCATCCCAGTCCTTCCAGTACAGGCGTGGCTCGAAGAATCGGCCCTTCACAAGAACGCCGATCTTCGTCCTCGCCTGATTCTCCAGGATCCTGCCAAAGAAGTAAATAAATAAATTAATACAGTTCAAATATAAATTAACACCCCAAAATTTTAAATATAAGGCATGATGTGATATTTTTTTTACTTACAGGCCCTCCTGGGTGAGCGTAACTCTCTGTTTACGCTGGGGGTCGATGCGTACCCCGCGTGTCGGACCACGGCCTCGTCGAGATCCTACAAAACACAACATTAATACAGTTCAAATGTACTTTAAATATAAGGCTAGCGAAAATGTACTAAACACCGTTATCAACTATACCTGAGGTAGAACCCACGGAAGAAGGAGAATCGACGCGCGTGTGGGATGAATCTGCGTCGGGCTGGGGCGACGGCGACGACTGGGGCTGGGGCTGGAGTTGGGGCCCCATCTGCTGTACACGATCACTCTGTGCCTCGTCATCAGTAGGCAATGACGAGGTGGGACCCACCGGGGAGGAAGCAGCTCGGCGTCCAACCCGGCCACGAATAGCCCGTATCCTATCCATATCTGACTTCGTATAGATAAATTACAAATACATTAAAAACAATAATTTGGCAGAAATCATCATCGGCACTATATATATATATATATATATATATATATATATATATATATATATATATATATATATATATATATATGAACGGAGGTGCAAAAACACATCAATATGAACCAAGTTCTAAAATGTTACTACATTTTTCCCGTGATGTTACAACATTACAAGTCAATCATTTTCAGTTTGAGAATCATCATCATCTTCATCACTTTCCTCGTCGTCCTCTTCTTCGTGGGACTCGTCGTCCTCTTCATCTTCTAATTCATCCTCTTCATCAGTAGACTCGGTCACATCATCTCCAACACTTTCCACGTCTTCATCTATGACTTCTTCTCCTACATGAAGTGTTGTTGGAAGAGGAAGATCGTCCTCCTCGTTGTTGACCTCAACAGGGAACAAGACAGGTGGTTGGTCGGCTTGAAAGGAGTCTAGCTCACTGTCATATGTCACGGGCAATTTCTTGGACTTGATAATTGTATACCAATGAGATTTGGGATTGGCGACGTCCTCCGCGTAAAAGACTTGTACAGCTTGACTAGCAAACACAAAGGGCTCGTCTGATGCAAGTCTTGAACATTGACATCTACAATCCCTTGAGAGCTAACACGGATTCCTCTACTGCATGTGACATCGAACCACGTACACTTGAACATTACCAGGCGATTTTGGGAACCCAGATATGTTAGCTCAACAATCTCATCTAGCTCTCCGTAAAAGTCCATGCAATTCTCGGCATAACAGTCGCCGTTGACCAAGACTCCACTGTTTTGGGTTTGTTTTGTTCGGTCATCATCTTTTACGTTAAACCGTTGATGATATAGCCTCCGTAACAGGATGTTTGTTTGTTAGGGCCTTCAGCTAGTAATTTCAAGCAGGAGGCCACTGGTCTATCCATTGACTGAACCTATTGTAGATGACGGTAAAAATTAAGGATAAATCAGTATACTAATTGGCCACAGAACTGTATATAACACATAATATAATGATAACAATCTTACACGCCTTTTGAACCACTGTACAAATTGTGATTTTCGATGAGATTCAAGTCCAGCGGGATCAGTGATTAAAGATTCCGCATCGAACTCACTGCAAACCAATATATATAGTTGACTCGCTTAACACACACTTTTAATTATGTACAGCAATGTAAGTGAATTAAGACTTTAACTTACTCAACGAATTTCGAAACTTCATCGCAATTTAGAAGGGCATATATTGTTGCAGCACTGTACTCTTCATCCGTTAGCCATCGAGTATACGTTCGGCCGAACGGACTACCTGACTGCTTGAATATTGACAATTGCCCTTCCAAATTTGTGTCGTATCCGGGGTCATTTTGGCCTAGTTGATTTAACCTTGTACCAACATCAGGCCCGAAATATTGACTACAAAAGTTTACAAGTTCTTCCATTACGTAAGCCTCCGCAATTGAGCCCTCAACCCGAGCCTTATTACGGACTTTTTTCTTTAAATGAAACATGAACCTAGAAGTTTAGCAAATCGAGTTAGGTGGAATATCAATGATAACAGGTGTCGCATTAAGTGTAAACGAACAACTGTAACAATTTAAAGATTACCTCTCGAAGGGATACATCCACCGATATTGCACGGGTCCACCCATCTTAGCTTCATATGCCAAGTGAACAGGCAGATGCTCCATTGAATCAAAGAACGAAGGTGGGAAGATTTTCTCCAGCTTGCAAATCGTCACCACAATGTTCTTCTCAAGCACTTCCATGTTACTCACCCGGATCGTAGAAGAACATATATCTCGAAAGAAATGAGATAATTCAGTCAAAGTCTCGCAAACAACCCGTGGCAACAGTCCCCGGAAGGCAATAGGAATGAATCTCTCCATGAATACGTGGCAGTCGTGACTCTTCATCCCTTGGAACTTGCATTCCGATACATTGCAACAACGAGATATGTTGGACGCAAACCCATCCGGAAGCTTCAAATTCTTAACCCACTGACAGACCTTCTCCACTTGTTTCTTGTCTAGACAGTAAGGTGCTTTCGGAAGTATCGTCCTCCCACTGACTGTCCGAGGATGCAATTCACGGCGTACACCCAACTGTTGTAGATCCCTTCTCGCTTTAAGGTGATCTTTCGATTTGCCCTTGACATTCATCACTGTGTTGAACACATTATCAAAAACGTTCTTCTCAATATGCATCACATCCATGTTGTTTCGGATAACGAGCGTCCTCCAGTAGGCTAACTCCCAGAAGATACAAAATTTTCTCCAGTTGTGCTCTTTCTCGTACCCTGGAATCTTCTGATCTGGCACACCCTTGCCGTGTGGTATGTCAGTATCAAGTGCCTCCAGGTGTGAGAGCACTTCTTCACCAGATGGGTAGTCCAGTGTGACAACCTCACGCTCGATTGTCCCGTCAAATTTATCCTTCTGCCTACGAAACTGATGGCCCGGTGGCAAAAGCTTACGGTGACATCCGAACCACGAGGGCTTTCCGCCGTGCTTTAACGTATGACCGGGGTTCACGCCCATACAAGCAGGGCATGCTAGCTTCCCATGTGTGCTCCAGCCACACGTCATTCCCAATGCGGGGAAATCATGTATAGTCCACATCAAAGCAGCCCTCATCTGAAAATTCTGTTTAAGGGATGCATCATATGTTTCGACTCCATGATTCCATAACTGTTTTAACTCATCAATCAACGGCCTTAAATACACATCTATGTCCTTGCCGGGACTCTTCGGCCCTGGAATAAGCAACGACAAGAACATGTACGGCTTCTTCATGCACATGCCTGGTGGAAGGTTGTACGGGACAATAATAACAGGCCAACAGGAGTAAGGCGTGGTAGACTGACCGAAAGGGTTGAACCCATCGGTTGCCAGACCAAGTCTAACATTCCGAACTTCCTGAGCAAAGACTGGATGCCTGCGGTCAAACTCCTTCCACGCCTCTCCATCAGCTGGGTGTGTCAGCACATCGGCATCTTTGCTACGAGTCTCACGGTGAGCCCTCATATGTTCAGCCGTATTGGAGGAGGAGTAGTACATTCTCTGAAGCCGTGGTGTGACCGGGAAATATCGCAATATCTTCCATGCAATGTTTTTCTTCTTCCCTTTGTCCGGTTTGTACCTCGAATGATCACATACTGGACACCGTGACAAATCCTTATTCTCTTTCCAGAATAATACACAATCGTTATTGCACGCATCTATCCGCTCATAGCTCAACCCAAGTTTCCTCATCATCTTCTTCGCGTCATAGTACGACGGCGGTAGCTTTTCATTTTCGGGTAAAATTTCTTTGATTAAGGTAACAAACTCGTTAAAACCTTTCTCACTCAGCCCGTGGTCTGATTTCAACTGTAATAACCTACTAACCGCAGACAGCGTGTGTGTTTCGGAGCTCCATCCCACAGCGGCTCTTCCGCAGCTCTCAACAACTCATAAAACTGATGAGCCCCCTCGTTCGACGGTTGTGGACTGTCGTCACCACCTTCGTAACGCCAGTCAACATTAGCATGCCCAGCATCCATAATCATATCTCGGTAATCATACCGTGCCTCCTCCCTAACTTCAGTTTGACTAGCCAGGTTGGACGACAATACTATCGTTTCCCCGTGCTGCGTCCACCTTGTGTATCCACCCATAAAACCGTACCGACAAAGATGCCATTTTACTTCAATTCTTTTTCTCCAATGCAACAACTCACATCTACCGCACGGACACCTTATCTTATCAAAGTCAACATGTGCAGGATGCGCGTAAGCGAAGTCGAGAAATTCGTCAACGCGATCCTCAAAATAGTCAGCATTCTTCCTTTTCATCCAACTTCGATCGACCGACATGACGACTGAATTATCGTACTGTATACCACCTTCAATTATGACCAATCATTAGGCAGGATCGATGTAAATATGAATGCATGAATGTGACAACATGTCTATGTATTTTCCCTCCATTCTCTAATAGGTAGTGGTCCTATCCCATTCAGAAAAGCACATGTTTATAAAATAGTGAATAACTCATGCTTAGTCCTATGTCTGCGAAAAAATTCGGCAGCACCTCCCCGCATTTCTCCAAGTACACGACATCGATTAGGTGTTCTAACATTCATCTAACCTTGCCTTGTAAGGTTTGACGGATGTTAGAACACCAGATCTGTATGCACCCGGAGAAACACGTGAGAACGTGTACCAAATATCCACGACATAGAACACAGAGCATGAGTTGAAACACTATTTTATAAACACGTAACTTTTCCAAATTGTCCAAACTGGACATCCAAAGGCTCATTACAAAGCATTACTTTGTAATGAGTACCTTTGAACGGGAACTAAGGATTTTTATGCATGCATGCGTTCAGAAATTGATAATATATGCAAGAATCTTTTCGAAATATCAAAACTGCAAAAAGATCGTTGCATATGTTACCAATTCCAGTTTAAATAGAATTCGTTGGCAACAAGTTGAACCATCTCGTTGCCAATGGACTTCGCAAAACAACAACGAATATAAAGAATGCATGTTTTATAAGAAACGAGTAATTGAACAATCTCTGGGCTAAGTAGTGTTAATGAGGATTACCTTGGGCTAATTATAGCTAATTAGGGTTGATTAGGAGCAATTAAGGTTATTTTGAGCTAATAGCCGGATTTTATTGTGCGGAGTCGTGTTGATTAGTCCTAATTAGGGCTAATTAGGCATTAATTGAGTTATGTTAGGGCTAATTAGTGTTAATGAGGACTACCTTGAACTAATTATAGCTAATTAGGGTTGATTAAGACTAATTAGGGTTATTTTGAGCTAATTAGGACTTAATTGTGCGGAGTAGTGTTGATTAGTCCTAATTAGGGCTAATTAGGCTTAATTGGGTTATTAGGCTTAATTACGACTACTTAGGCGCGTAATCAGAGTTTAGTTAGGGTTTAGGGTTTAAGGACTGAAGTGACAATTTCCAAAAATTTAGCAAGAATATATGTAAGCTGACAGTTTTAGAACATAACTGTGATGATATCTAACTGTGTTAGTTAACTCTGCTTTTCCTAGGCCTATGTGACTCAAGATGATACACTAATGACTACACTAACCGTGTGGGAAGCTGTACACTACTCTGCTCAACTTCAGCTTCCCGCCACCATGTCAAGATCTGAGAAAAGGGAAAGGGCAGAAGCCACAATAAGAGACATGGGTTTGCAAGATGCCATGAACACAAGAATTGGAGGTTGGAGCACAAAAGGGCTTAGCGGCGGCAAAAGAGAAGACTTAGCATTTGCATCGAAATCTTGACACGCCCGAAGCTACTCTTCCTAGACGAGCCTACTAGTGGGCTGGACAGTGCTGCATCTTACCATATCATGAATCGCATCATCAAACTTTCTCAACAAGAGAGAACTACCGTTATTGCATCTATCCGTCAACCGAGTAGTGAAGTCTTTGATTTATTCCACAATCTTTGCCTCCTCTCAACTGGTAGAACAGTCTACTTCGGTTCCACATCAGAAGCAGATAAGGTAATGCAAACCCAAGGATGCGTAAACTGGCTCGTTTTTAGTGTGTATAATTTATAGATTTTTCCAGAAGTATTAAGTCATGCTATGCCATATGATGCAGTTTTTTGCTTCAAATGGCTTCATGTGTCCAGCTATGAGGAACCCATCCGATCACTACTTAAGAACTATAAACAAGGATTTCGATGTGGTACGTCTTGATCGTTAACTAGTTCTTGTTTTGGAAAGCAATAACTGATGGCATAAAATTGTTATTAATTTGGCAAACTATTGACCGCTGATCATACGTAGGACATTGAGCAAGGATTCTGTGCAAAATCTAGTGCAGCTGAAGCAATCAACATTCTTGTCGAATCATATAAGACATCAGAGGCTTGCCAACAAGTTCAAAGACAAGTATTTGAGTTATGCCAACAGGTATACAACTCATAATAAGACATTTTAGTTGGTGTTTAGCAAAATTTTGAGTGGTTAATTAGTCCATAAATCAGAAGATACGAAATATTTAAAATGAGATTTTCAATTTGCACTTTTGCAGGATGGAGGGAAACTTGAAAACAAAGGAAGCCAAGCTAGCTTCAATATCCAGTGCCTTGTTCTTACGAGGCGCTCTTTTGTGAACATGTATCGAGATCTAGGCTATTACTGGCTTCGCCTTGCAATCTACATTGCCTTATGTTTGTGCGTAGGGACCATATTCTACGACATTGGCTTTAGCTATGGCTCCATTCAGGTGAATTGACAACCACCCTTCAAATGTTATTTGAGTGAATTGAATCAAAGTGAAAACACGAAACATAATTAACTCTTTTACTTGTCACTTACAGGCTAGAGGTTCAATGCTAATGTTTGTCGCAGCATTTCTCACCTTTATGGCCATTGGCAGATTCCCTTCTTTCGTAGAAGACATGAAGGTGTATAACGTTTTAATACAATATCTAGTTGTTTCTTACATGCCAAACTTACACTAACTGATGTATCCCCATCTTTCTTGTACGATGATCAGATTTTTACCCAAGAACGATTGAACGGACATTATGGTGTCGCAGCATTTGTTGCTGGAAACACAATTTCTTCCATCCCCTACTTGCTTATGATCTCGGTTATACCTGGAACGATGGCTTATTACCTTGTCGGCCTTCAAAAGGGGATAGACCACTTCTTATACTTCGCTCTGATGCTTTTCGCATGCATGATGTTAGTTGAAAGCCTAATGATGATAGTAGCAAGCATTGTGCCGAACTTTCTTATGGGAATCATAACAGGAGCTGGAATTCAGGGGGTGATGATGTTGAATGGAGGTTTCTTCCGGTTGCCAGATGATCTTCCTAAGCCATTTTGGAGATACCCGATATATTACATTGCCTTCCACAAGTATGCCAACCAGGGATTTTACAAGAACGAGTTTGAAGGATAGCGTTTCCTAATGAACATGCAGGAGGGCCTCCAACCATTACTGGCGAAGAAATCTTGAGAAATGTGTGGCAAATGGAAATGGGACACTCTAAGTGGATAGATGTCGCCATTATATTTGGAATGGTCATTTTATACAGGATCATGTTCATGTGGATCATAAAGACGATAGAGAAGGTTAAGCCAATCATCAGAGCTCTTGTGGTTACTCGTACTAATCAATCAACACATATTGAAGACTCCTATTCCACACCTTTACAAGAAGCATTCAAATGTGAGAAGATAAATTGGAGCAAATATGTAGTATGAATTTTTAGTAGATCTTTGAATGTGAGATGATGAATTTTAATAAGATTGGGTTGAGTGAAGTCCCTGTTGGTCTTCTAGTAACTCGAAGGCCAGATAAAATAATTCTTTCACCTAGGCCATAATCTGGAAACAGGCTAAGTAGTTTTAAGAGCCAACTACATTATGCAGAAGTTCACACCAAAGCCACACAATCACAATCCATATGCTACTGCAGTTGCTTCTATTAGGCTTCTCTGCATCCTCATCTTGCGACAAAGCAGACAACAGCAGCAAGACAAGTTTGGACGCTCTATCCCCTTTTTCAAGCCTCTGAATTCTTCGGAGCAAACCTTGCACAATGCTAGCTTTTTCTCTTTCACCGAAGGGGAGGGTTGATCCTGGCCAAAAAACCACCTGCTGCAAGTGCAGTGCAATAGTCTTTAAAATATAATAAACTCCTGTAAAAAGAATAAATCAAGTGTGGAGTACACTCCCGCAGAAATACAGAGCTCTCTCGCGTGCTACTTCTCTCTTCTTTTCTTCATGTTCCTTTGTCTCTGTTTCCATATGGTTGTGGTATGTTTATATGAAATAAGTTTGGGCAATAAAATCGACCCCCATTCGCTCCCGAAGAACCATTTTGTGATTCCCCAGATCACTCTGAAAGGCACATGAGAATTGGCATCAAGAGAATAGATGTTTGAACCACGACTAAGACTCAATCAATACCAACAATAAACCACAAGGTGTTATGCGGTGATATTCAAACCCTAGGGTCCTACGTGAAACCATTGGCAAACCTCAGGGAACTCAGGTGTGTTGGAATTGGGTTTTAAACCCTTTATGGCCAAGCCATTTTGACTTAATTTTCAAATTGGTTCCGAAGCATAATTTGGTTTGGAACAAGTTGATATAAGTTCATCTATTGGAGTAGATGATCATAGTATATTCACAAGTTTAAAACCATTAAGGATTGAATGAGAAAATTGAAGTTGAAGTTGGTAATTCAACTTGAAGGAAAAAGAGAATCCCACGTTGAAGGGATAAAGCCAATGATATTTCCTTATAAAGCTTAGCCCTGAGCTAAAGGTTGAGCCCTTGGGAGTATTCATGTTTTGTAAGGAGGGAAGACCTAAGTTGATTCAAGATTCACCACATGCGCAATATGACCCAGTCCGTGGCTTGGGCATGGGCCCACACTTTATTTTTTTGGGGACTTAAATAAATAAATTTTATATATTTATTTTCTTTTCAAAAAAGTTGTGACCTTTCCAGTTTACAGTTTTTCTATAAAGAGTTGCCCCCCCCCCCCCAGTGTATAAAAACGAGTCAGTTACAGAAGTTATTAATTAAATTCAATCCCGAAATAATTCTTCTGTCATATTTCTGCTGTCCGTTTTTTCTGTGTCTGTGTAAAAAAGAGTTCTGCCATTGTTTGGTTCGCCGGGTCTGCAAATTTGGAGTGCTCCTATTTTCAGACGTACTACTATTGTATCCTGAGAGGCTTTTTGTCAAGAGACCGTTAGCACCATTGCGGGACGAATAAAGTCTTAAGGACAGTGAATCAAATTCACGCCTCGGTTCTACATTTCTATTGTGAGTTTTACATACAGTCCAGTTTCTAATTTTTGTTCGTTCTAGTATTTGAAACGTTATCATTCTGTTTGCTAAGTATTTTTCCGTTGTTATTTCCTGCACAAGTATACACAAAGAATATATTTTCCCAACAATCTTAAGACTTTATTCCGCACTTTGTGTTTCTTGTGTTTAGAATTATACTTTTAAAAATAGTATTTTCAAAATTTCGTTTTATATTTGATTCTGTCAAACTTTACTAAAATTATTTTCAGATTCTGAATTTAATTTTAGTGATTCTAGAATCTGGTTTCGTTGTACTTTTGTGATAGACTGGATTGTTTTGTTTAATAATTGTTATTATAATATGTTGATAGATATAACAATGTCTACTAGCTAAATCAATTCCGAAAGTGCAAAAGTAGTTGTTAGAAACTTGTTACATGACCTACATTCCTTTTGAGGACTATTAACAAAAGAATCCAGTTGAATAAATTAAAGTGATGGCGACTAAATACTTGAATGTTGTGCTCGTAAATTTCTTCCTAACACTTGAAACGAAGTTCTCCAAAGATAAGGTATCAAAGAAGCATAAGTCTGTTATGGACCCAACATTCAAATGACTAGAGGAGTTCTCATTCGCAAATGTGAATTATGCTAAGAGTGTATTTGGATAAGGTAATTGAACTGAAGATTTCATTTTTCCAAAGGATTTAAACATACATGACACAAAAATCTCTTATTTGAATTATGATGAGATGGATTTATTAAATTCTACAAGGGATTTGAAAATGGGATTTGGTTTGCTAAAATCTCATATACAAATAACTAGTCCACACTAGTTATTTGGCAAATCCTTTCCACAAATGTAGGGATAAAATGATACTTTTTTGTCTTCATAATTTTATCTATCTTCTTATATAAAAAAAAGGAAACTCTCTATTATTAATTTGTATCCATACACCATTAAATTATGTGGGTTCAATTTTTCATCTATAAATCTACACATAAAATACTCGCTTCTACAAAATCATCCAATCACTAAATTTGTAATTCCATAAATTTGTAAATTAACAAATTTTAAAATGAATGGATTTTAAAATTCAAGGTACTTTGAAATCCTTTATCCAAACACACTCTTAAAAAATTTACATCGAAGATTATGGTGAAAGTAAGTGCAGAACTCTTCAAAAGTATTAGTTGCATTAAACTCCCTTGGTCTTTTCATCGTTATCTTTTTTGTCCTTATGCTTGTTCTTTCCTGGTATATGAGGGGCAATTTGTCAACTCGTATATTACACCTTTTCTATTTTCATTTTTCCCTTCCTTTTCTCTCTCCATCAATACCAACCACATTGACAACCTTGTACGGCCCTATTTGTGGTTGTAACTAAGTTGGTGGCCACCGTGGCAATTTTCATCGTTCGAGCTAATTCTCGTAATTGTGGTCTACCTTGGGTGTTTCTTGCAATGTGACTCATGGTTTACAATGTTGGGCGGGTGGCAGCAGAGTAAATCCCATATGGGGCATATAACAAATAATACTTCAATACATAAGTCTTGTAGGCCTCTCCACTTATTGTCAATTGATTTTAAGATAGATGCTTTCACATGGTATCATAACTGGTCGATCCAGACCCAGCTGTCAATTCAAAAAATCAGTTCCTCGTCGTCACCCAATCAATTTCTCCACATGCTAGACCCACTCAAAAATCAGTCGGGCCACACATGAGGGGGCTTGTTGAGAGATATAAATCCTACATCAAATAAATAACAAATAATACTTCAATACATAAGCCTTATAGGCCTCTTTACTCATGCTTTCACAGGTTGGAAGTCGAGAAGATGTGAGGAGAAGGTACAGGTGAATAAGCTAGTTTTGCCCTCACATATGAGAGGCACGTGTCTTCCATCCATTTGATGGATGGAATGTTAGTAATGAAACTCAAAAAGAGGTTGGGGTTTAAAATGTTGCGGTAAGTAAGTTGGGGTTTAACGCGCTTTTGATAGTAAATGTAGAGGTTTTATATGAACTCAATTCTAATATTTTTATTTCCCAACTTTTTGATATACGGTAAAAGATTTTCAAAAAGATCTTGGATCCATGACCAATTAAATTCAACTATGCATAAGTCTCTAATGTTGTAGGCATAGCAGCTACTACATGCTCAGGCAAGCTCTAGCATCTAGAATTGAAGTACATGCTCATCGATGACTAGAGTCGGCCTCCGCATCCCAAAAGCTAGAGTACTTTTATATCAGTCAGTACTGGCCCCATGTCCCCCCGAAAACAGTAGATATGCCTTAAGTTGTACTAAAGAGTTAATTACATACAGGTTCCTAAGGCCAGGTAAAACTACAGTCAAGAACACTAAGTTTCAACAGGTAAAAAATTGTGACTAATAATATTAAAAAGGTATCATTGTGTCCATCCGTCATTAACCTATTAAATAAGTTTACTTTCTTCCTGATGTCATTGATACATATTTTTAAAAATTTTACAGAAATTAGAGTTTTGAATCTATATAGAGTTTGTACTATGTACGTATTGTATAAGGATAGCATTAACTTTTCATAAATATGTATCTACTAGTTTGAAGGTGACAGTGACAACGATCTGTTACTTTGATGGCAGCAACAGGGGTAACAATCTACACTTATTGACAGCGAAGACGACGATTTAGGTGTTGTGGTACTTATTGTGGTATGTATCTATTTGTTTGAAACCTTAACTTCATTAATTTGATTGATTTTGAGTTTGGGTAAAGATGGTAGTGTGACTGGAGCAGGTGACGGCCAGAGCAGAGCAGGTAGTGTGGACATATGCACCCAAGCTTGCAAACGTGAATTAATCAATCAAAGTGTATGCCAATAGGCGCAATCGTGCGTATCACATGATGGCGCAAACATGAGAATTAGACATGGAATTTAATACGTCAATTTGCTATAACAGCAAGGTGTATGATGTAATGTGTAATAATCAAACATACACTAAATGGAATGCGGAGAAGCAAATAAGTGTCAGACTTCATTAGACAACTATTCCAACTATACGTTGTTGTTGTTGTTGATCCTTGTTTAGCGATGTCTAAGCCAAGGTGATGTTCTCTCTCTTTCTTCTACCCTTTTCTGGTTTCTTGAATTATTTTTTATGTGTTCTATAAGTTCATAAACAAAGCGCATTTACCAGTTTGGATGGAAGACAAAGCATGCTGTGTGCATGTGTGTGAGGTGGGTGGGGATTCGTTGATCTGTATATGATTGATATCTGTTCGTTTCTAAGTTGGAATTTGTTTACCTGGTATGTTTGCCATGTCTCTTAGGTTCTTATCATTACGTTGTTGCTTGTGGTTCTTGCATACGAGATTTAATGACTTAACACCATCATTAAAGTCTTTCGTTAAGTCTACTCAAACTGGTTATTGTGTAGGATTTATCAAGGTGCAAAAAGCATTTCTTGAATTATAGTTTCTTTTTACATGAAATTCAAGTAATGTATTTTGAGTGAATCTGTTTAGATAATCGTGGCATATTGGTTTTTGACTGATAATGTGTACATCCTAATTCAAGAGAGAAGGACTAGTATCGGTGATCCCCTTCCCGCTATCGAATGTTAATCCTGGGATAGTGGGATGTTCTTTAATGTATACTAAAGCTAGGGATGCTCTTTAAATTAGTATCCTTGACTTTCTGTCAAATTTACTGTTAAGAATATTAAAAATTTAATGTCACTTGCAATATTTCATGCGGTTTTGGATAATATATAGAGGAAAGGTAATTGAGAATTGGAAAGATTTATCAGTTATATGTGAACAAGATCGAACGACAGGGGAGGAGCTGAGATTGGTGTTGAATGTTACGATAAGTTGGCATATAATCCCAATGTAGAGGAGGCTAGTGAAAATCTTGATAATAAAAATGATGCAAATAGTCAAAAGGCAGCCTCTACAATTAAGGGTGTGTTTGAAAACATTGTAATTTTTAATTTTGGTTTTCTAAAAAATAAAAATGAAAACTATTCATGGTTATTGTTTTGAAAAGAAAAAAAAAAGAACAAGTAGATGTTTGATAGATCGGTTTTGGTTTTTTTTTTTTTCAGTTTTTATTTCTTTTAAGAGGATTTTATTTTCCTCTATGTTCTCCTCTATGTTCTTTCTTTCCCAAAACATCAATTTTCATTACCAACAACCAACACCATCATGCCATAGTATCACCGCCGTCCATAGCCAGTAAACACCACCCATCACGACCAACAACCAAAACCACGATGAACTGCCACCCAAAAATCAGACATGATAAGATCGACGACAGTGGAGAGACGGTGTCGACTATATTGGCAAGATCTACGATGGGTGCTTGGTAGTGGTAAAATCAACGGCGTCGATGTTGATCGATGGTGGTCATGATGTTGTCTGATTGCGGTGTTATCCGATTATGATGTTGTCCGATGTTGATCGATCGTCAGTAGTTATGGTGGTGTACTTGTGGTTAAGATGGTGGTGGTGGTGCTTGTGGTTGAGATGGTGGTTGTGATGTTGTCCGTTTGTTTGATGCGATGCGATGCAATGGTGGAGCAAATTCATGCAGGGGTGATAGCAATGGGGTGGCGACGGTGAGGCAGATTTGCTGGTGGTAACGGCGGGATTGAGGCGGCAATGTAATAGATCTGTTGGTGTGATAACGGTAGGGTGGTGACAGTGGGACAAATTTGTGGTGGCCCGGCAGTGGGGTGATGAAGGTGGGGTGGTTGGGGCAGCGGTCGGGTGATGACGGGGGTTGTCTGCTGGTGGTAGTGTAGTGGTGAAGGGCTTAAAGGGTAAGTAGTGGTAGCGGTGAAAGTGGTTCAATGAAATGAGTTCTTTAAAATGTGGATAGCAAATTACTTCTATTGAAGTTTGGTGGTTAAATCTCAATACAAAAACCAAAACTGAAAATTCAAAACTCCAAAATGAAGTTTTCAAATATAGCTTCGTTTAAAAACTAATTTTTAAAACTGAAGAAAAATAAATAAAAACTGTCTGTCAAACGGGTTTTGAGTTACAACCATCGAGAAAGAGAAATCGTTACTAATTATGCACTTGCTATAGTTGTGACTTCAATGGCCAGTGTCATTGACAAGGTATGTGCATCAGAAGCTACAAATGCGAGTGCCGATTTTGTTTATGAGAAGTTATCAGAGGTATCGGATTTGGAATAACTTGAGTGGCTCAAAGCTTATGACTTGCTGGCTAGCAATGGGAGGAAAGTTGAGTCATTCATGTCCCTTCTATTTTACTTGAGGGAGCATGGTTAATTATGCAAATAAGCAGTCATAAGATTTAAGATATGGACCTAGCAAGGAAGTTATGACCTTTGTATTGTTTTCAAGCGTACTTTTTTTGGAGCTAGTTTCTTATTTACAAGCAGAGATTTGACTTGTTATTCACTTTCTACTTTTAAGAGCCACTTCTTTTTATTAAGTCTCAGCACATACCTACTTTTGGGAATATTTTCTTCTTGTCAAGTACTAGCACGAACTTTAAAGTTTCTATATGTAATTTTAGGTTGCAAATTCAATATTGCTCATGGATTAGCTGCATTTTTCCATTTTGCCTATAGTGTAGGTTAGGGTGGGGTGGGGTGGTTGGGATAGTGTTGTTGGGTATAATTTGGCAAGCCGAACATGAAACTCTCATTTTGCATATTTATCATTATTTTTTACTTTAGCAATTTTAATTCTTAATCTATTTTTTTGTGATAACCAATCAATGGAAGTGCAAATTTTATTTAATTCCAAATCAATTTCAATTTCATAGGAATTAAAAATCAGACCCTAAGCATTTTTTATTTTCTTGAATCCATAAATTATTGTTGGTCAGCAATGATACTTCACTAAGGCTCTGTTTGGTGGAGTTTATTTTTCTAGTTTTGTAAACTGGAGAAAATAAACGCATTTCGCACACAATTTTTATTTTTTTCTTTAGTTTAAAAACTCCGTTTTAAAACAGGGCTGTTTTTTAAAACTCCAACAAAGAGTTTTCGCTTTTCAGTTTTGATTTTTATTTTGACACCACCACTACCCCCCCCCCCCCTACCATCGGCAGCCACGGTCTGCCACCTCCGGCGGCTGGCCACCACCACTACCCCCCACCATCGGCAGCCATTGCCTGCCACCTCCGGCGGCTGGCCACCACCGCCACCGCCACCGCCACGCCCCTCCACTATCACCGTAAATCACCACTAAAGAAAAAACTCAAAAAAAAACTGGATAATCAAACACCCATTTGTTTTTGTATAAAAATTTTTTTTAACTAGTTGTAATTTTTATTTTTTTGAAAACTAAAAACCAAAACTGGAAGTGTTACCAACGCTACGTGAGATTTCCCTTTTCCAACTTTACATTGTACTTCTCCTTTATCCGTAAGTGGCTGGAATGATATGCAATGAAATATTATTAGAGCATCAATTTTGGAAAGATCATGCGGCTTGAATGAAGAATGTTTTCAGTTTTGTGACACAGCTACTTTGTGAATGAACATATTTTTGAGTTATAATCAACCGTTAGGCGTAGCACCAAGGCTTTAGAAAATATTGGATGGTCCAGGACCAATGGTTCCGACAATTTAGGACTGACGATCTAGGATCTTTAGATATACAATATAATAATATATTGTATTCCTTAACCCCCTCTGCTTATTACATCAGTCGTTACTCATCCAATGGTCCTAAGTGGTAGTGATTAATGATTAAAGAGTATGCAATATCTTTTATCTTTATGCAAGAATGTGATGTGAGAAAATTGAAATGCAGTGAAGTAAAGGAGAAAGAGATCTTATGTCTCATGTGTTTATTTGACCGGAAAAGTTTTCTAGATAACTAGATTTTCGTTGACAAAAAAGTTTGATTTTTTTATTTTTTTTTCATTTTTGAGAAACTTTGGTTTTGCAAAGCACATAGTATATGTATTGTGTCATGTAAACAAAAGACAACTAAAAGGAATTTGCATGACACAATGTACCTAATAGGTTATAGTTCAACGTAATTAGTGATTTTGTTGTTTACGTCAAAAAAATTAGTTATTAATCTTGTAAATTTTGATTTTACAAGAAGGTTGTGTAAGAGAGAAGTTGTTCACACTTTTATTTGAATCGGAAATTTTTTTCTTTTTCCTTTCTTTTCTTGTCAAATGCATGGGCTAAAGGAATCTCCAATTCATTCGGTTGGCCTTCATCAGCAATAGAGGGCCTAAATCAAGTTGTTTTCTTATTTGTTATATGTTTTGTTTGTAAACCCTTGGTTATTGGCTATCCATCATGGCTTATGTTTGTCCTACGTTGATCAAAGTGGTCGCTCGTAATGCACTCGTAACCTAAACTGTTCTTTCTTCACGGAAGATGATCCTTGCTTGGCACTTATTCACTCTTACATTTCACTCTCACTACAAGAAAAAAAGGTTTTTAGCGACAGAAAAATTCGTCGCTAAAAGTCCAAACTCCGTCGCTAAAAGTTTTAGCGACGGATTTACCGTCGCTAAAAATCCCTCGTATAAAAGTTCGTTACTAAAAGTTTGGCGATGGAATTTTCAAATCCGTCGTGTAATATTTTACTTTTTTCGAGGTATTTATTTATTAATTAGCGACAGAATATTCGTCACTAATTATATTTTAAGTATTTTTAATTTATTTTCTATTTTTTAGCGACAGAATAAATATTTTAGCGACGGAATATTCTGTCGCTAAAAAGCTGATAGTATGAACACTTTTAGTGACAGAATTAATCCGTCGCCAAAAGTCATTTTTTTATTTTTATATTACCCAGACCTGTAATAAAATTTTCATTTCTCAACAACAACGCACAATAATCAATACACAAAGAAAAATATATAATCAATCATAAAAAATATTTATTATAAAAAATACTCATTATGTACAAGTCGGGAACCGGATACAGCCGGTTAGGGGGGGAGAAGAGTACAAGCCGGGCGGGGGGGGGACAAGTTGGTACCGGACACGAGAAGGGGCTCATCAGGGGTTTTCGAGTCCTGAATTCAGATCCTACTGATCCGGGGCCGGCTCGGCATGTCTAGCAGCGGTACCCTGCTGATCCTGCTCCCTGGTCATCCTCAACACCACCGTAGCAATGCGCTGGATCTCCTCGTCGTCCAACGGATGCCGAAGAGCTGGTGTTTGTGGAGGGGCAGCGGGGGGTGAGGACGCTCCTATCACGGCACGAGCAGTCGTGCTAGGCAAGCCCCGTATGTGGCCTTTAGGCCGATTGACGACATCTGGCGTATCCAGTTATCGCTTCAACGCCCCAGTACTCGCACCCGTACTAATGGACGCTGATGGTTGTCTGGACTGCTGCTCGGACCCCCTAAGTTGTTCATACAAGGCCTACAAAAACAATGATTTAAAGATATGTTTGGGCATTAATTAACGCAACAGACATTGAGGATAGAAAGACAAAAATTAACAACTTAAACAAATTGACTTACATCGATCTGTCGAGCAATACCTTTGAACGGGAACTAAGCGTTTAGAAATTGATAACATATGCAAGAATCTTTTTCAAAATATCAAAACTGCAGAAAAATCGTTACATATGTTACAAATTCCACATTAAATAGAATTCGTTGGTAACGAGTTGAACCATCTCGTTGCCAATGGACTTTTCAAAATAACAACTAATATAAAGAAGGCATGGTTTGTAAATAACGAGTAATTGAACCATCTCTGGGCAATATGGAGTAATTATGGGATGTACAAGGGCTAAATGGGTTATTAGGGTTAATTACGAGTATTAAGGTTTAGGGTTTAGCGTTATGGGTTTAATTAATCTAATTAGGATTTATTAAGATATGTTAGGGTTAATTAGTATTAATGAGGAGTACATTGGGCTAATTATAGCTAATTAGGGTTGATTATGACTAATTAATGTTATTTAGTCCTAATTGGGGGTAAATTGTGCCGAGTAGTGATGATTAGTCCTAATTAGGGCTAATTAGGCTTAACTGGGTTACGTTAGGACTAATTATTGTTAATGAGGAGTTATTTCGAATAATTATAGCTAATTAGGGTTGATTAAGACTAATTAGGGTTATTTAGTCCTAATTAAGGTTTAATTGTGCCGAGTAGTGTTGATTAGTCCTAATTAGGGCTAATTAGGCTTAATTGGGTTATGTTATGGCTAATTAATGTTAATGAGGAGTTGTTTTGGATAATTATAGCTAATTGGGGTTGATTAGGATTAATTAGGGTTATTTAGTCCTAATTAGGGTTTAATTGTGCCGAGTAGTGTTGATTAATCCTAATTAGGGCTAATTAAGCTTAATTGGGTTATGTTAGGACTAATTATTGTTAATGAAGTGTTGTTTCGGATAATTACAGCTACTGAGGGTTTATTAGGACTAATTAGGGTTATTTAGTCCTAATTAGGATTTAATTGTGCCGAATAGTGTTGATTAGTCCTAATTAGGCTTAATTGGGTTATGTTAGTGCAAATTACGACTAATTAGGCTAATTATAATCAATATGTGCGTAATTGGGTTCATTTGGGGTAATTACAGCTAATTCGATTTTCAATGGGTTCTTAGGGTTAATTATAACTAATTAGGCTTGTAAGAGCTAATTAGGGTTAATTGATTTATTACAATATTGTTAATAAGGACTAATTAGGGCTAATTATACTCAGTGCTGGAGCCACGATGAGATTCCAGGGGGTGCATGCTAAAAATGTCGCGTTAACTTAAGTAACTTGAATTCAATGTACAGTCAACAATCTCATTTCCGACATCTCATATAGGGTGTCGATATGGTGTCCGTGTCTGCAATAATTAACAGGTATCTCAATCTAATTGGGTCCCAACCTCCGTCAACAATCTCAATTCTTAATTCTCAAATGCTCAATGCAATAAAAATTAATAAAAATCACACATTCAATCCAATTGGGTCACATCCTCCGTCAATAATCTCAATATCTCAAATGCTCAATGTACAACAATCTAAAATCATCAATTAATAGCCTAAAACCATCAATTAATAATCTTAATTACTTCAAATGCACAGCTAATAACCTAAAATCATCGATCAATAATCACAATTCTCAAATGCACAATTAACAACCTAAAATTATCAAACAAATGATCAATGTTCAAATGGTAAAAAATTGTTCAAAATGCACATATCTAATGGGCTTGAATTAGTTCAATTTAGGGTTCGGTTGGATTAGGGCATTCAATTTAGGGTTCAATTCGATTAGGGCATTCAATTTAAGGTTCAATTCGATTAGGGCATTCAATTTAGGGTTCAATTAGGGGGTTCTATTGATTCAATTTAGGGTTCAGTTGATTTGGAGCATTCAATTTAGGGTTCAATTAGGGGGTTTAATTATTTCAATTTAGGGTTCGATTGGATCAGGGCATTCAATTTAGGGTTCAATTAGTTTAATTTAGGATTCGATTCGATTAGGGCATTCAATTTAGGATTTAATTATAGTTTAATTACTTCAATTTAGGGTTCAATTAGTTCAATTTAGGGTTCGATTGAATTGGAGCATTCAATTTAGGGTTCAATTAGAAGGTTCAAATTATTCAACAAATTCATATTATACATGGCAGCGAAGACAAATTAACAACAAATTCAGATTATGGCCAAATGCTTCATAATCAACAAATTCAGATTATGGCCAAACATCCAAATTAATAGCAAATTCAGATTATACATGGTAGAGAAGACAAATTTGAATGTTTTACGTACGTACATTGAAATTCAGAAGAGCTTATACAAGCAGAAGTGTGATTATGGCCAAATGCTTGATAATCAACTTTGAAAAATAAACAACAAGATTAATTTAGGGCAATTGACATACAGATCTTGACGTGGGTACGACGACGGCGGTGTTGGTGGTGCGGCGGCAGTGGTGGGCTTCGTGGCGTGGTGACAATGGAGGGTTCTGTGACACGGCAGCAGTGGAAGGCTTGGTGGCGCGACGTCAAGGGGGGGACGGGGGTGTCGCCGGAGGTGAGAACGGCGGTGGGCTGGTGAGAGAAGAATTTTAGAAAGAGAAATGGGAAGAGAGAAAGAAAGAAACCAGATCTGATTTTAAATCATGGATCTTTAGCGACGGAATAGCATCGTCGCTAAAAATCCGTCGGTGAAGGTCTTATTATAAAGACTTTTACCAACAAAATTTTTAGCGACGGTTTTATTCCGTCGCTTAAATAAGTTAAAAAACCCTCAAAAAATACTAATTTTCTAAACAATATTTAGCGATAGTAATTCCGTCGCTAAAAGTCTGTCTGCAAATACTTTTATACCGACGGTGGCTTCCGTTGATAATAGTATTAAACTATGGACTTTGAATGACGGGATCTTCCGTCGCTTAAAGACTTTTTAGCGAGCTAAAAATCCATCGCAAAATACATATTTTCTTGTGGTGTCTAATGCACTCTTGTTTCGAATGTCAATTTAAAGATCTAACTTGTAAACTCTATCTTGAGAGATTATTCTTAAAAGGTTGAGTCTCATATCATCGTCTTCCTAAAATTGCTTTTCATACTTGAAGACAAGAAACTATCAATAAGGAATACTTTAAGCTTTAAGGCCATGTTTGAATAGCCTTTGGTTGTTTCATGTTTGCATTTCTAACAAAGCTAATTTGAACATCTTTCACAGTTTGTTCTCAAAAACACTAGTGATTCTTTTGTCTGAACACTATTCATCTACTTCTTACCGATATCTTATCAAGCTTTCTTGCAGTTCTCCCCAGTTACCTTTGCAATAAAAAAAATGTTGAAAACGATATCTAAAACAAAATAGAAGGTCTGTATATGCTTGAAAGTAACTTCTTAATTTATTTTAGTAACTAAATTGTTTTTTATTGTAGCAACAAACAATGGTATTCTTTTATTCTTTTTAAAGAGGCAAATTAGACATTCATCACCCTGATATCGAAGAAACCTAAACCTTCTTCAATGGATGACTTTCGGCTAGTCAACCTCTTTCAATGTAATCTACAAAATCATTGCAAAAACACTTGCTAACAGACTGAAGGAAGTTATGAACACTCTTGTCTCCTATTCTAGAATGGTTTTCCTCCATGCTGAATTATTCATGACAGAAAAGATAAAGGAAAATGTTAACCCTACGGTTATTTAACCTAGGATTATATTTTGTTTTGATGATAACCAACATTGATGTTTATGTTGTCTAACATGCATTGAGTTGATGAAGCAATAGGAACAATCTCATACCCATGCAAACAGACTATTAGACGAGCAACACGATCAAAGACTCAATGGAACGCATCAAAGAAGGAATTTGTCGATTGAATTTTACAATGCTTTTATTTCCTTCTTTGTAAACTAGACATAGAGAGATGATCGTTACAATAACTGTATACCTAGAACTTGCCCATAGGTTTCCCTTGCATGCAAAAAAATTTTTCATTCTTTGAAAACAAAGAAACTGCATTTTCTAGAATGCAGTCGACTGCAAGTTGGGCAGTGAGGTATTACAGTCGACTGCATTCCAATGCAGTCGACTGCAATACTTCCAGTAGCCTATTACAGTCGACTGCATTGGATTATAGTCGACTGCAAGGGATTATAGTCGACTGCAAGTTGGAAATTTTATATTTCCAATAGCTATTTTAGGAATACAGTCGACTGTATTTACTGTTTGGCGCATTTAATGCTCCACCTAACTCCAAACGGTCATATTAATTCCCAACTCTATAAATACTCATCTTGGGCATAATTTTGATTCATCAATTGCATTCAAAGCTCTCTTATCTTTCATATACTCAAAGATCAAAGCAATTGTTCAATCTCTCTTGTTTTTCATTGATTTCTCATCCATTTCAAGAGAGTATTTTTTGTGAGCTTACATTTGAGAGATATACACTTTCATAAGTCATCATACACTCATCTCTCTTGTTCTAGTGCTTAAACTTGTACTCATCTACTTCTTGAGAGTGAAATCTTGTACACATTTCTTCATCTAAAGTTTATTGTATCAAAGCTTGGGGTTGTCAAGCTTTGGAGCTTTAGGATTGTCAAAGCTTGTTCTTGATGTGGACATAGCATCAAGGGATTGTAAAAGGATCGATCTTGACCTGTAAGAAAGATCATACTAGTATATTCTAGGGCCTTTCAAGGGACTTCCTTGAAGGGATGGAAGTAGGCTTGAGGGTATATCAAGCCGAACCATTTAAATCTCATTTTTAAGTATCTCTAAACCTTTCTCTCCTTACATTATTGTTTTACATTTGTGTTGAGATTGGCTTGTTTGCTTACTTGAGATATTGTGTTTGAGGTTTGTTGATTGTAGCCTTTCAAGTGTTATTCTTATCCTTTCTAAGTTTATAGTATTTACTTGTTAATTTTGAAAGTAGTCTTAAAACCTTATTCACCCCCCCTAGGGTTATCTTTTTGGTTTCAAGTGGTATCAGAGCCTCGGCTCTTGTTATATTGGGTAACGCCAAGAGAGTTAATCGATCATGGCTTACATTGGGGGAATGGAGGGTAGTTCTACCACTAGGCCTCCATTGTTTAATGGGACCAATTATAGTGTGTGGAAAGTTAAGATGAAAATCTACTTAGAATCTCAAGACTATGAGATGTGGGATATTGTTGAGAATGGCCCATTCGTTCCGATAAAGGTGGTTGACAAGGTTGAAGAGCCTAAATCCAAATCGGAGTATAGTGATCATGATAAGAAGATGATTTGTATGAATGCTAGAGTGAAAAATTGTCTTGTGTGTGCTTTAGACACTAATGAACTCAATAGAGTCATTATGTGTAATTCTGCTAAGAGTATTTGGGATACTCTTCAAGTCACTCATGAAGGGACTTCTCTTCTTAGAGATTCCAAGATGAACTTATTGTTTAGAGATAATGAGTTATTCCATATGCTTCCAAATGAATCCGTTACGGATATGAATACTCGTTTTACTAACATTGTGAACCCTTGGAAGCAATTGGGCAAGGAATTCACTAATGGTGATCTCATAAGAAAAGTGATTAGGTCCTTACCAAGAGCTTGGGATTCAAAGATCACCACCATCCAAGAATCAATGAATCTTAATATCTTTCCTCTTGATGAATTGATGTGCTCACTCATGACATACGAAATGCAACTCAAGACCTTTGATTAAGAGGACGTCAAGAGGAAGCCTACATCAATCACTATTAAAGCTTCATCTTCAAACCTTGAGTCAAGTGATGATGATGATGAAGAATATGATGAAGAGGATATTGCAATGGTTGCAAAGAACTTCAAGAAGTTTTTAAGATTTAGAAGGAATGATGGGAGAAGGCAACAAAATGCTAGCAATGAAGAAAAGCTTTGCTACAAATGCCACAAGCCAGGACACATGAAGATGGATTGTCCTATCTACAAAAAGGAGAAGAAGGAAAGAAGAGATGTATGGGAAAGAGTTAAAAGAAGACAACTCTCTAATAAAGAGAACAAAGAGAAGGAAAGAGCAATGAATGCTGAACATACTCCAATATGGAGTGACTTTGATTCAAGTGATGAAGACAATGAGAAGAATGATCAAGCAAATGTATGCTTCATGGCAAATGATGAGGTAAGCTTTTCTTCCAGTAGTGATAGTGATAATGAAAGCTTTGAAGATGCTTATGATAGCTTATATGAAGAATTCAAGAAAATTTTCAAGAAAAATATTATTTTGTCAAAGAAATTCCTTGAAGCTAATATGCAAATTGAGAAGTTGATAATGGCAAATAATAAGTTGCATGCCAAGAATGAATGTATTTCCAACCATTTATATGTGAATAACGATTTGGTTGAATTATTTGTTAACACTCTTAGCTCAAAGCAAATCTCTTCCAAAATATTGGCTTTAGAAAAACAAAATGAAGATTTAAAAGTTGAGATTTGTGATTTGAAAAAAATGCTTGAAAAATTTGTTGATAGTCAAATAATTTGGATGTCATGCTTGGACGCCAAAGAATTGGCCTAAACAAAGGTGGTCTTGGATTAGATCCCTTGGCCTTGCCTCCTAAAATCCTTCAACAACAAGCTAGGTTGAACATTCATTCAAAACAACCAAAGAACTATTGCACAACATTTACACATTGCGGTTGGTGCAACAAGAAAGGACATACGACTAATTATTGTCCTTGTAGAATTGTTTATGTAAGAGGTAGAAAGAAAATGTGGATTATGAAAGGTCTAGAATACAAATGCAAGACTAACACCCAAGTACCCAAGAAAATTTGGGTACCAAAAGTCACTACTTGATTTGTGTTTATAGGTATGTCTCAAAGCAAAATCTAGTAGCAAGAAATGGATTATTGATAGTGGATGCTCAAGACATATGACCGGTAACATATCTCTTTTCACCTCGATTGATCTTAAAGAAGGAGGAAATGTGACCTTTGGTGACAATTCTCAAGGAAAAATCAAAGGTAAAGGAACTATTGGTAAGGAACCACATTCAATTGAGAATGTGTTATATGTTGAAGGATTGAAGCATAATTTGCTAAGTATTAGTCAATTTAGTAATAAAGGTTTTAAAGTTATCTTTGAGACTTCTCATTGCACTATACTATCCTTAAAGAACAATGAAACTATTTTGGTAGGTAGTATAGATAATAATGTTTACTCCATTCAATTAAATGATTTAGCTAACCAAGATGTCAAGTGTCTTACTGCTATTAGTGAAACATCTTGGCTTTGGCATCGAAGACTTGGTCACATGCACATGGAGCATTTGAAGGATATTTCAAGTAAAGAACTTGTGAGGGGTCTCCCGAAGATCAAGTTTGAGAAAGATAAAGTATATGATGCTTGTCAAATGGGTAAGCAAAAGAAAATCTCTCACAAACCGAAGAAAATGGTATCTACTTCTAGACCCTTGCAATTACTTCACATGGATTTGTTTGGACCAATCCCTACTACTAGTCTTGGTGGTAAATCATATTGTTTTGTTATTGTTGATGACTATCCTCGCTATACTTGGACTTTTTTTTTTAGCTACCAAAAATGAATCTCTAAATGTGTTCACTTCATTTGCAAAACGTGTTTAAAATAAAAAAGGATATTTGATAACCAACATTCGAAGTGATCATGGTAGAGAATTTGAAAATTCAAAAATAGGAGCCTTGTCTGATGACTTTAGGATATCACATAATTTTCGGCTCCTAGAACTCCTCTACAAAATGGTGTTGTCGAAAGAAAGAATAGGTCTTTGCAAGAAGCGGTAAGAACAGTGCTTAACGAATATGATTTACCTAAGTACTTTTGGGTGGAGGCGGTCAATTGTGCTTGTTTTGTTCTCAATAGAGTTATCTTGCGAAAATTTTTGTTAAAAACCCCCTATGAGCTTTTTAATAATAAGAAACCTAAGGTGAGCTTTTTTAGAGTCTTTGGTTGCAAATACTTTATTTTAAATACTAAGGATCACCTTAGCAAATTTGATTCCAAAACATGTGAGGGTATTTTTCTTAGTTACTCTAATAATAGTATGGCATATAGAGTCTATTATAAAAGTACTTTGGTTGTTGAAGAATCCATTAATATTACTTTTGATGAGACTGATCCTTTTCTTCGGAGGACTAACATTGTTAATGTAGATGATGTTGACAATGACATGAGAACTTAGGATATAAGTGAAACACTACAAGACAACACCAAAGAAATTGTTCAAGAAGTGCAACAATCAAGCTCTCAATAGGAAGACAAGGAAGCAAGCAATGATGTTTCAAACTCGGATAACTCTCAAACATTACCGAAAGATTGGACTTACAAAAAGGATCATCCAAGCGATCAAATCTTAGGTAATCCTTCGAGTGGGGTAAGAATTCGACGCTCTCTTCAACAACATGTTAATTTAGCGTTTCTTTCCCAAATTGAACCGAAGAACTTCTCCGAAGCTCTACATCATGAATCTTGGATGCTTGCTATGCAAGAAGAACTAGTTCAATTTGAAAGAAATCAAGTTTGGACCCTTGTGCCTAAACCACAAAACTTTAGGATTATAGGCTCAAAATGGATTTTTTAAAACTAACTTGATGAATCCGGAGTCGTGGTTAGAAACAAGGCTAGATTAGTGGCCCAAGGTTATAACCAAGAGGAAGGAATTGATTTTGATGAGACTTATGCACCGTTACCTAGACTTGAATCTATTAGAATGATTTTAGCTATTGTTTGCTATAGAGATTTTAAACTCTTTCAAATGGATGTCAAGAGTGCTTTTCTAAATAGTTTTTAATTGGAGGAGGTTTATGTGGCTCAACCTCCCGGCTTTGAACATAAAAAATTTCCAAACCATGTTTTCAAGCTTAGCAAAGCTCTATATGGTTTAAAACAAGCTCCTAGAGCTTGGTATGAAAGGCTAAGTAGTTTTCTTTTAGAAAATGGTTTTTCAAGAGGAAAACTTAACACCACTCTTTTTTATAAAATCTAAGGGCAAGGACTTATTGTTGGTGCAAATTTATGTTAATGATATTATATTTGGTGCTACTAATGGATCCTTGTGTGAAGAGTTTGCTCTTTGTATGAGTAAGGTGTTTGAAATGAGCATGATGGGAGAACTCACCTTCTTCCTTGGATTGCAAATCAAACAAAGTAAGGATGGAATCTTTATCAACCAAGCCAAATACACCAAAGAGCTACTCAGGAGATTTGACATGGAAGCATCAAATGCTTTTGACACTCCAATGAGCTCTTCATTAAAACTTGATAAAGATGAAAAGGGTAAGGATGTTGGTATTAAGCGCTATCGAGGTATGATCGGATCACTCCTTTACCTTACCACAAGTAGACCCGATATAATGTTTAGTGTTTGTTTATGTGCTAGATTTCAAGCTTGTCCTAAGGAATCTCATTTAGTTGCCGTCAAGAGAATCCTTAGATATCTTAAGGGCACTCATGATTTAGGGTTATGGTTTCTTAGAAACACATCATTTTTTGACCTAATTGATTACTCCGAGTCGACTATGCCGGTTGTAAAACCGAGCGAAAAAGTACTAGTGGAGGTTGCTAATTCCTAGGTCACTCTTTTGTTTCTTGAAGTTCCAAAAAGCAAAACTCGGTTGCACTCTCTACCACCGAAGCCGAATATATGGCGGTTGGTGCTTGTTGTGCACAAATTCTTTGGATGAAACAAACTCTTTTGGATTTTGGACTCAAGTATGATCACATACCTATCTTTTGCGATAACACTAGTGCCATTGACTTGAGCAAATCTCCCATCCAACATTCACGCACTAAGCACATAGAAATCAAACACCATTTTATCCGCGATCATGTGCAAAAAAGTGATATTGTTATAGATTTCGTGGACACAAATCACCAATTAGCGGATATCTTCACTAAACCTTTAGATTCGAAGAGGTTTACCTCTCTTAGAAGAGAACTTGGCATGTCTTCACCTATGTGACTAAATGTTATATCTCGTGTGCATAATCATGCAAGTTGCACTTCACATGCTTGAACATTATTTAATATGCTTATAGCATGCTTTGGTTGATTTTTCTCTTTCCAAAATTATTGATTTTGTTGATATTCATTTAATCTCATTTGTCTTTATTGATTTGTACACACTTATATTTCTAAATTCTTTACACTTCTTTTTAATGTGCTATTTTTGTAAAAGGTGTTTGGTACACCTTTTGATGGGTATTCAAGTACTTATGTTTTCTTGTTTGAATGCCCTTGTTGGCTATATTGATTATCCATGGATGGATACATAAGTTGATCACTTTCACACACAACCTTGATCTTTTTCAATGATGTCAAAAGGGGGAGAAAATATTGTTGATTCATACTTGTGTGGATTTGATATGAGCATATATTACTTGAGTTAGGGGGAGCCCAATATTGCTTAAGATAGAGGGAGCTTTTTGTCATGATTTCTTCTCATGACTCCTTATGGTTTATAATTGAGATTGTCATGTTTCTTTGCGGTCATTATCTTATATATCTCATATTATTTGAATTAATGTTTGCCATCATCAAAAGGAGGAGATTGTTAACCCTACGGTTATTTAACCTAGGATTATATTTGGTTTTGATGATAACCAGCATTGATGTTTATGTTGTCTAACATGCATTGAGTTGATGAAGTAATAGGAACAATCTCATACCCATGCAAATGGACTATTAGATGAGCAACACGGTCAAAGACTCTCTACGGAACGCATCAAAGAAGGAATTTGTCGATTGAATTTTACAATGCTTTTATTTCCTTCTTTGTAAACTAGACATAGAGAGATGATCGTTACAATGACTGTATACCTAGAACTTGCCCATAGGTTTCCCTTGCATGCAAAATTTTTTTTTATTCTTTGAAAACAAGGAAACTGCATTTTCTGGAATACAGTCGACTGCAAGTTGGGCAGTGAGTAATTACAGTCGACTGCATTCCAATGCAGTCAACTGCAATACTTCCAGTAGCCTATTACAGTCGACTGCAAGTTAAAAATTTTGAATTTTCAACGTCTACTTTGGGAATACAGTCGACTGCAATGGCACATTCACTACAAGAAAATGAGCTTTTAGCGACGGATTTTTAGAGACGGAATGAAATCCATCGCTAAAAGTGCCTTTTAGCGATGAATGTTCCGTCTCTAAAAGTCTGTCGCTAAAGACGACCTTTTACCCGGGTTTACCCGGTTATATGTCTATATATACATATATATATATATATATATATGAATTTTAGGGTTACATCTTATATAACTCCTCCTTTCACCTGCTTTAGTCGCCCCAGCCTCTCAACTCTCCATAACAGTCACAAATCCCTTCTCACAGCCACAGGTTCCTTCTCTCAAATCTCTCTCTTTCTCACAGATCTACCAAAGTCGGTAAGTCACGACTCACGACCACCCTACTCAACCCACATCTCCGCGGTGGCTAGTCACTCTCGATCTACCGCATCTCTGCCGCCACCGGTCAGTCTCTCTCACATCGTCACCATGTCACCACCGTGGCCCGTCGCCATGTCACCATCGTCGCCCGTCGCCATTGATCTATCATCACAGTGCCTCGACGCCACCGATCTGTTACCACCGTGGCTTCGACGCCATCGATCGGTCCCCACTGTCGCCGACCGTCGCTTGTGGGTGTTGGGTAGACTGAAGAGTTTCAGGATCTTCATGGTTGTCGATTTGTGTGTTGTTGATGTGCATATTGATTTTTTTTAATTATTATTAATAAAAAAAAATTCAGATTGTTTTTATTTCTTTGGTGGAAAGATGTTAATATTTTTGTGGAATAAATTTTGATGGAGGAACAATGAGTGGTTTGATTGTTCAGATTGGTTTTAATTTTTTTCAAAAAAATTACGCAAAATGTAAAAAATACCTTTTAGCGACCGAAAATTTTGTCACTAAAAATAACTAATTCCGTCGTTAATATTAAATTTTTTTCGACGGATTACAAAATTTCGTCGCTAATCTTTTAGTAACGGGATTCTCACCCACGGATTTTTAGCGACGGACAGTCCGTCGCAAAAAGTTTTCCCGATGGAATACTCACTTTTAGCGACGGAAATTTTCGTCGCTAAAAGTAGATTTTCTTGTAATTATTACAATCGATTGTATTTACCGTTTGGTGCATTTAATGCTCCACCTAACTCCAACAGTCATATTAATCTCCAACTCTATAAATACTCATCTTTGGCATAGTTTTGATTCATCAATTGCATTCAAAGCTCTCTTATCTTTCATATACTCAAAGATCAAAACAATTGTTCAATCTCTCTTGTTTTTCATTGATTTCTTATCCATTTCAAGAGAGCATTTTTTGTGGGCTTACATTTGAGAGATATATACTTTCATAAGTCATCATACACTCATCTCTCTTGTTCTAGTGCTTAAACTTGTACTCTTCTACTTCTTGAGAGTGAAATCTTGTACACATTTCTTCATCTAAAGTTTTTTGTATCAAAGCTTGGGATTGTCAAAGTTTGTTCTTGATGTGGGCATAGCATCAAGGGATTGTAAAAGGTTTGATCTTGACCCGTAAGAAAGATCATACTAATGGATTCTAGGGCCTTTCGAGGGACTTCCTTGAAGGGGTGGACGTAGGCTTGAGGGTATATCAAGCCGAACCATTTGAATCTCCTTGTCAAGTATCTCTAAACCCTTCTCTCCTAACATTATCGTTTTACATTTGTGCTAAGATTGACTTGTTTGCTTACTTGAGATATTATGTTTGGGTTTTGTTGATTATAGCCTTTCAAGTGTTATTTTTATCCTTTCTAAGTTTATAGTATTTACTTGTTAATTTTTAAAGTAGTCTTAAAACCTTATTCACCCCCCCTCTAGGGTTATCTTTTTGGTTTCAGAAAAGATAATTATATGAGAGCACATTATAAAACTGAGTACAATAAGGCCTTTATATAGGCAAGAGAAAATTATCCTACTAGAAATAGAAAAGAGAATCATATATAAGTTAAAAGAACTCTAGAATGTTCTAAACATAGGATAATAGGGAAAAGGTAATTGTCATATTAATATATATCATCTAACATCACCCCCTCAAACTCAAGTTGGTAGAGAAGAACAAGCTTGAGTTTGGAAGTTAAGTTCGGAGCAGTGTCTTGATACAAACAAGTTTAGATGAATTCCATGTGTCTAGTCAGGCGATGCAAGAGCAAAGGCAAAATTCGACGACCATAAAGGTCCTGGGGTGAGGTCCGATGACTAAGAACAGATCAAGAGTCTCGGGGTGAAGTTCGACAACCATAAATTCTCAGGGTGAGGTCTGGCGACTAAGAACAAGGCAGGAGTCCTAGAACGAGGTCTGCAAACTAAAAGCAAAGCAAGAGTCCCAGGGCGAGGTCCTACAACCATAAAGGTCTCAGGGGTGAGGTCCGATAAATAAGAACAAGACAAGAGTCCTAAAATCGATGACTAAGAACACGGCATGAGTCACATAAGAAGGTCCGGCGACTAAGAACAGAGTAGGAGTCCAGGGTAAGGTCCGATGACCATAAAGGTCTCGGGGTGAGGTCCGGCGACTAAGAACAAGGCAAGAGTCCCAGAACAAGATCCGGCAACCAAGAACAGAGCAGAAGTACCGGGGCGAGGTCCGACAACCATAAGGGTCTCGGGGTGAAAATTGCTTTGAAATGAAAATTGTTCTTTATCATATATAGATCTTGCAGGAGATGTTTTCTATGCAAATTAGGATGAAGTACTTCCTGAGGCTATAACAATAGTTTCAACCCTTAGGGGATTTGGTAGCGAGGAACAGATGCAAAGGATTAATGGCGAGGCAAACGTTGTTACAGTAAATGCTGCAAAAGAATATGGTAAGATTTCCTTTGCGATGCTTTTCACTGTAAGTTTAGAGGGTAAGGTCCTTCCTATCTTCCTGAAACAACTTTTGTTCCTTGGCATCTTTCCAAGAAGTAATTGTGTAAATGTGTATTTCTTCTTGATATCTGAATTCTGGAAATGGGTTTCATGGACATCTACTTAGAACATGTTTGACAAATTGGTCCTGGGGTTAAGAGATGCATTTATCTTTCATGAGTATTTAGTTTCTAGTTTCTATGATTAGCACAGGATCCATGTTCACCTTTTCAGTCTTCCATAGTTTATTACTTTTTATGAGCTTCCTTGTGAAGTATTTATGCTTACTTTTGTTAATGAATGGACACTCGTAGATAGAGGTAGGGCAGTTCCAACTAATATTTGGTTGTAATACTTTTCAGATGAAACAAAAGAAGTCTTTGGAGCTATTTTATGCAAATACTCATTTAACAGTTAGATATTAGCTGTACTAGAAACAAGGACATTGCAAATATAGTAATGGATTCAGAAATGAAAGTTTTCGTTTGAAATATATTTTCAAATCTAAAGTGAGAGTGCCTGCGGACCCTAGAAATTGTCATGATATTTATTTCTACTTGCTTTCAAATATCATGCTCTTACTGCTGACAAGAACATGTAATTACATTCTGATTAATGTCTTAAGCATTTTACATGTTCTATCAAACAAAGTTTGTGCTTGGTAACAACAACAAATAATTTACTAGATTGCTACATAAGCTTTACATCATCCTCTGGTTCTTACAGTTCTTAAAAGGTCTATTTCAGTAAGCTTTATTTTGCAAGCATGACTGAACCATTTTACCTCCTAAATGCAAGAATTCCAAGTTCGTCTGGACATCAGTGCTCAAATTCCAGATGAGGAAGTTCTGAGGTTTATCCATCTTACGCTTCAATGGATAACATTTAGAGAGAATTTAGCTAAGGACATGTTTGCCGAATATGAAGCTAGGCGTGGACGAGGAGTTTGATACAATAGCTAAATATTTATTTGAAATGTTATTTCCTTAGCATATATTTTCTTATTAGTGTATATCTCATAGATGTCTTATTATTATGTATCAAAAATGTTACTCTTTACGAGCTATTTTCTTGTTGAAATAACGTAATATGTGGTGTATTCTCAGGAACTATGGAGGATTTATGGTGGTTGTTGGTTGAATGTTTTTGAGTTGGGTATGCGATAGTATTGATTGATGTTATATTTGAAGAACAAAAAATTTGGCTCATTTATCATTTTATACTTGGTCATCATATGTGTATTTATCTTAGTGAGCTCATCCTTTTCATTTTGTACTTAGTCATCTTATGCGTATTTTCTTTCCTTTTCTTTTAAAGATGACTCTTACATGAAATTTATTGAACTTATCTCCTCATATCTATAAGGGATTTGGAAAATGAGGGATGCGATCTCTTTAGCGAGGCAAAATTTTAACCAGAAAAGATCATTGTTATGGCCCAAGGTCTAGCTTCAGGACTCTTTGCACTATGCTTGGATTCCAATGTCAAGCATAAGCATTAAGCAAGCCGGGGTCCCTGCTGATGGATCTCTTTTCAGGTCTTCAGCCAGTACCACCCTCCGTACTGGAGCCCTGCAACACAAATACTGCTTGCACATCGAAACAGGTTTTTATCCAGAAGCAATATGACAGCCAACAAGTTGCAGTTAGAAGTCCACTTCAAACCCCATCACAGAACTACATGTTCTTAATTCAACACCGGGCACTTACAGAGGCAACCATGTCAGCCTCTGGAAAAGCATTCTCACACGACAAATGGTTTGTTAGCATTTATGATCCATGTTTTAGTCGGGGTCGGGAAGTCGGGATTGAGACATCGCTCATCCTACCTTGCATTGTCAAGCAGCTGGTTATAGCATGAACTTGTAGGACTGAAGATTAGACAGCCAAAGATGGCCCAAGTTTCATTTACTTATGTATTATCTAAGATACCGTTTGAAGCAGTATTTTTATTTTCATTTATTAAAACTGGAAAGAAAAAATATGTTTGACAGACTGTTTTCATTTTTTGCCTTTTCTTTCCCTTCAGTTTTCTAAACCAGTTTTTAAATGAGGCTGTTTTTAGAAAATTTTAATTTGAAGTTTTCAGTTTCGGTTTTTATTTTAGAAAAAATTGCGTAAAATACCCTTGTGGTTTGGAGTAGTTGCAAAAAGACCCATCTTGTTACAAAAATTGCATAAACACATATGAAATTACAAAGGTGTTGCACCGTAAAATTTCCGTAACAGAATAGTAAAAATGTCAAAATTGCCCTTATATATAAATGAAAAGGGCACCATTTTCCATTTCTCTTCTCCTCTGATTATCTCCTTCTCCTCTAGATCCTTGGATTTGGACATGTACGAAGGCCAGCTGCCTTGGCTCGACGGCGGGTTCGCGGCGACGCAAGCATGGATCGATGGGGCTAGCGGCGGCACAAGATATTGATTTGATTAATTACCCAAATTGCACAAATTCAGATCTATCGCACATTGCGATTTGAAATCCTAGATCTGAATTTGTGCTATTAGGGTTCGAATCGGTTTGATTAGGGTTCGATTAAGTTTGGTAGAACCCATATACATGAAAATTGTGTTCCTTCACTGCCTCCTGTTCTTACTTTATCACCAAAAAGGTAAGGTTCTCGCCTCAGTGATTAAGTTTGGCGGTGATGTGATTGTGTGCACAAGTTGGCGGTGGCGAGGTTGGATGAGAAATAGGGTGGCGCTGATTGTGGGTGGGTCAAGTAGCAGACAGGGTAGTGAGTTACATCGGCGGAGCACGGTGATGAGGCTGGCGGCTGCTAGGTGCACAAGGCCGGGGTGATGGTGGTGCCGGTTATAGGTGGCGCAAGTGGCAGACTGGGACAGTGGTGGTGAGGGTGGCGGCTAGGGTTAGGGTTAGGGTTAGGTTTAGGTTTTGGTGGAATTAGGAAGGGGAGGATACTTTAGTCTTTTTAATATATAGATTTTTTATTACACCATTTTTCAAGAGCGTGAAAAGTACGTCTCGTCAACTTCGACGATTTTTCTAACGGTTGCAACAAAATTAACACCACAGGTGTTTTTATGCAAATTTTGTAACAAGAGGGGTCTTTTTACAACTACCCCAAACTGCAGGGGTATTTTATGTCATTTTTCCTTTATTTTAAGCTCTATCTTTCAACCTTCATTAGAAGTAAAAGCAAATAATATATTCCAGACTCCATTTGAATCATTCAACAGCCACCATTATATTGCAACTCAATAGATAGCCTCTATTTTCTGCCGCGCGCCATATCGCCATCACCCAACACCGAAACATACGCAATGATTTTCATATCGCCATCCTCAACTATTTTCACATCAAATTTTCTTGATTAGAACAAATTAGCAAACCAAAAATTTAGAGGTATCACCACCAAACATACTGTCCCCACCACAACTGTCATCGCTACAGCCTTGACCACCATACACCACCACCAAGCACCATCACCAGTCGCCGCATCAACTGCCATACACCACCACCATCCAAAAACATCGATCAACTTTGACGCCTTCAATTTCCACCACCGTCGATCCCACAACTCCCAACCACCCACAATTTGCTTCAAACAAATATCTTATTGTGATAGGTGGTGGTTCGCGGCTATGGATGGTGGTGATACTGGGACGTGACGGTATTTTTTGATGGTATTGGAGACTTCTTTGTCTGTCGGAGAATAACGAGAATGAGAATATAAACGAAAACCAAATATTCTTTTGAAACAAAAAATGGTAATAAAAAAGTGACGTACCAAACCAAACATTCACATCTTTAAAAAGAAAACCACAACTAGTTTTTTTTGGGGAAAACCAAAAACTAAAAACATTAAGGTCGTCAAACATGACCTAAGATAGCTCTGACAAAGGCTCAAAATATTGCAACATCGACTTACAGCCATGTTGTGTATGAGCTAACATGGACTCGTCGTCTTCAGATTGGAATTACCCTAAAAGAAGGAGGAGGAACTGCAATTTTAATCTGTAAAGTTTTAGATTCGATTTTTAGTAGTCTCGATACATTTTCAAGACACTTCCCTCCACTACAAAAAAACCAGCGAAGTCGATACATTTTCAAGACAGAGAGAAGAGAGAGGGAGAGAGAGAGAGTCCGCCATGGCAGCTCGAAAGAGAGCTTCATCAGACGCCACCACCACCGCCGAAGCCACAACACTTCCCTCTGCCGCAGCTGCCGACCCGCAGATCGCGCCTTCAAAAGCTGGCCGGATACTGAGATACTCCCTAATCTTCTTAGTCCCTTACCTATACCTAATTTTCTACCACTACAGTATCGAATCGGAGCTAAAGAAATGGATCCTGATAAACGCCGCCATTAGCTTCGCCGGATTTTTCCTAACCTTAGCCATGATCCCCGTGGCGTTGCGTTACGTCCTGAAGCGTAATTTGTTCGGGTACGACATCAACAAGAAGGGCACGCCTCAAGGCTCCATCAAAGTGTGAGTGTCTTTGTTCTCTGTCTTCCGTTATTGACCTTTTAGCATCAAAATGACTGCGTGGAAACGCGTAAAGCGCATAGAGTTCGATGTGATACGTGATGTGGCTAGTTTACTTTAGGTGCATTGGACCGATTGGTTGTATGTTCTAGCCAACTAGTCTTTTCAGTTGGGCTTTGAGGTCTTACTGTCATGTTTGGCAAAGCACACTGTCTAACGATGCCCATTGAGTACAATGCTGGTGCAGATCAGCTAATTATTTTCTCCTAAACAGCCCGAGGAAAATGATTATTTACTGAAGCCCGTTAAATCAGTACAAATCTAAAGTAGAAAGCATGGTAATCGATAAGGGAAGGAGTCAGTGTCTTTCATATGTTTGTTTTGGGGAGGAAATCGCGGTCGTCATAATATCTATGTTATCTTTCAATTTAATGGGTTAAAAGTTAGATAACGAGCAATGCTTCCTGAGACCACTTATTTTGCTCAGCCAATTTGGAACAACTAGCGTGGAAGGATATGCTTCTTTTTGCTTTTCTTAAATAGGCAAGGACACCTATTTCAGTGTCACATTGTTCATCTGCAGTGTTTGCCGTAACTCATGCTAGGAAGTTTGTGATTTTTAGAGTTCTTGAATCCAGATATTTTAGTAATTTCAACTGGAATTTTGGCCAAAGCTTTATATTAGACAACCAACTACCTGGTCTTTCTCTCTCCCTTTCTCTACAATTTTCTAATTTACTTGACACAATATTCATGTAAACTTTTGTGAGCTGGATTTTGCATCTTGAGTCAAGGTGTGAAGCCTAACTTATCCCTCTTCTCTCTTCAAACTTCATGCAACTTGTTCCATATTTGTATTTGGTGCTTGTTTTGGAGTTTGTTTTCGCACCTCAACATATTATGCTGGTTTCTCTACGCTACCTCAAGTGGATATCACGCCACTGTCCACCTCACCCTGTCTGGTAATACATTTCTCTTTTTGTTCAAACCTGCTCTTTGACGTGGAAAACAATGTGTGGTGAATCAATTCCCTCCCTTTTAAAGAGGGAGAACACACTCAGGTACATACACATAGAAATAAATGAACCTGATACTATTTGTTGGCCTATTATTGCTTACAACTTGTTCAATGAACGTGTTTTAATTTCAGTTTATTTACATTATAAATGTTAACTCTACGGGCCAACAATAACATATGTAGATGATATGAAACTGATCGCTATAAATTTTACATGAGCGTGCGTTGTGATATGTGACATTGGAGGCAAGATTCATGCAACTTGCTAGACTGAGTGTTAGTTGAGTGGACTCTTTTGTTTGCATGCATGCTACATACAAAACAACTGAAGATGCTTAGCTGGGTATACATTATTTGTCATGGTCATCCCTTCATATTGGAAATATTATCCTTTAATCGATTCGGTTTGATAATGTTTGTATTTTGCAGGCCTGAGTCTTTGGGTATTGTTGTTGGGATTGTCTTCCTTGTCTTGACAATCTTATTCCAATATTTTCATTTCACAGCAGATTCAAATGTAAGTGAAAATTGTTTCAGTTGTTGCTAGTTTATGTATCAAATTGGTCTTTGTTTTTTTTGGTTTATACTAGTGGCACCACCTTTAGTTGCACCAGTTCGATAGATTTTAATCCGCTCCTATCAAGGTTGGTGATCCTTGGATGGCTGTTTAACAATATTTTATGTATTAAAAATCCTGATGAGTAGAGTTCAAAGAGTAAAGGATATACATGAGTTGATCTAACTATGGAGGGAGCAAGGTTATAAGTCCACTCTGGAAATTATCATTATTATGTTCTTAATGGGAATCCTTTGAAAATGTTGGGTTTTTAATGCTCTTTTGTGTTCTAGAGCAAGGCAAATGTGGTGAGTTTAAGAGGACGAAGTTCCTTCTGAGTGTGTTGATGCAAAAAACGACATGGATGGTGCAACCAGTGATCTTTTAGCTATGGTCAAATAAAGCTTTCTAAGAGTATTAGGGAAAGGGTCACTTTGTACGTTGAGCTTTGTAGGAGGATGATGTACATAGTAGAGGCCATTCTAATACCTTAAGCTTTTATAGCAGACCGTAAGAGCTCATGGTCGTGCAAGGTCTTGGTTCTGATTCTTTTTGCTTGCATTTGGCCCCTTTTATAATCTTCTTATTGATTTGCCTCTATGTTTGTTTGGGCACTCGCTTGCAGTATACCTCTATTTATCTGTTGTAGATTTTCTAGTCCACGTGCAATCCCGGGCTTTCCATGTGAGAGTGTTCAAGGATGCATACATTGTTGAGATTATAATAAAGACATAATGTTAGTTGATTAGACTTGTACAAAGGTCGATGTTTAGGTAGGACTATGGATTACTATGCAATAACAAGGGGGAGATGATGATGATGTTACCCGAAGAACAAGAGCAGGTTAGATAAAGTGGAGGCATGCTGAGCGATTGCAATAATGTCTTCTAGTTGGATTTGAAATATGATAGGATGCTCCTGGCCAGCAGCGATGCCATAGGGTCAGACTGTTGGATAACTAAGAAGCAATATATAATTGTTACGCGAGGAGGATATTTGCATGAATGTATTGTGGCACCTGTTGTGGAAAAGGTGTAGGTTGAGATGGTTTGGTCATGTTCAATGTAGGGGTTTAGACGCCCCAGTGTGATTTATTCCACCTTGACACGAGGCAAGGGGAGACTGGTAATAACATGGGCACAATGGGCCATGGCCGCCCTCAAGTTTCCAGAACGTGTAGCGGATATATATTCTGGAAATGATAGTGCATGTAGACTCTGTATATGATACCCTGCCTCTGGTTTTATCTATTTTACCTTTGGTAAACAAGACATACAGGCTTCTCACTTTTGTTTAAGCTTAAGCCCCAGGTTAGTGCAAGCAAATATAGAGAATTGTTGTATGGCAGCATAAAAAAGTAACTTCCATACCAGTCTTCCTTCCCTTTTTAGTTTGAGTGTAAATTTCATTTTAGGATTATAAAGGATGTAATGTTGCAGTAACCATTAAACTTCGGGAAGTTATGTGCATGGTGAAATGAAGATTATATCTGGAGCATATGGAATATATATGTTTATCTTTAGAGTGTTGAGTTTTAGATCTGGAATCCAATTTTGACTTGGGGTGGGGTGTCTTTACTTGATAGTCGCTCATCTTACAAGCTGCCTTATTCTAATACCAAATTCACCTTGACAATTAATTACGGAATCAATCTTTTAAACATGAGAAAGGACAAAAATCCTTACCAATCTATTGGAGAGAGCATGTTTTTGGATAGAAGAGTGGGAGAAAAGGGTTCATGTTTGGGGATTCAGCTAGTTTGAGACTTGGTCTTAGTTAAGGTGAGTTGCATTATACTTGTTGTAGTTCCTTCAGTAACTTTGCTTTTTCTTTTAGTTTCTACTCTCTCTTCTGCAGTTTTTATTCGGTGATCATAAGTAGTTATTGTTTTAATTGTTCTTTGTTGATTGCTTGACATGTGCAGTGGCTTGTTGTGTACAATGCGGCATTAGCATCCATATGCTTCATGATTTTGCTTGGATTTGTTGACGATGTCCTTGATATACCCTGGAGAGTGTGAGTTTATGTTGATGGTGCTCTTGATATCCCCTTGAGAGTATGAGGTCTATTTGTTTCTCTGTCAAATTTTAAGCTAGACCCCTTACCTGTTTCTATGTACGTTGTGAAGACAGGAAACTGTTATTGCCTTCGATTGCTGCTCTTCCTTTGTTGATGGCCTATGCTGGGCATACAACTATACTAATTCCAAAGCCTCTTGTACCATATGTTGGACTAGAGATTTTGGATCTAGGTAAATACAGAACATCTTTAATATTATACTGTTTTCAATATGGAATGGTGTTAGAAACAAATGGCCAAAACTGGCGCTGCAGTGTGCATGTATATATCAAGTGTCATGAGAATTAAGTGTCAGTCTTTAACTGGTTTGTTGCTGCAACGTTTGAGTAGTACTACAATAGAAAGCTCACGGTCGAACGATTATATTTCTTTTTGATCTTCTATGTGGGCAGGATGGGTTTATAAACTGTATATGGGGCTCTTGGCAGTGTTTTGCACAAACTCTATTAATATTCATGCTGGTTTAAATGGGCTTGAAGTCAGCCAGACAGTCGTTATTGCATCTGCTGTAAGCATCAAATCTTGTATGAATAGTAAAATTGCGTTAGTATGGAATCTAACTTCTATTAGTGGTTTACAGATTCTGATACACAATGTCATGCAAATCGGAGCATCGACCAACCCCGAGCATAAGCAGGCACATGCATTCTCTGTTTATCTCACTCAACCATTACTTGCTACTTCCTTGGGTTTATTGTCTTACAACTGGTAATCATGTTACTTTCTATTGTCTAGCGAAATAATTGAGGTAAATCATATAGCCCTTTCTTATTGTTGCCCTCCATTTTTTAGGTATCCTTCTTCGGTTTTTGTTGGCGATACCTACACATACTTTGCTGGAATGACAATGGCTGTAGTTGGTATTTTGGGCCACTTCAGGTGTGTATTCTTGTTGGCATTCTGAGTTTTATTCTGCCTTTTAATTCTTGCTCATGTTGTTTGAATAGTGTTCAACATGAGCCTGAATACCTGTACAACAAGTTGGCTGCGTAACAACAAGATGTATTTTTACTATACATTTAATGCATTCTACAGCTTGATTTGCTGTTGGGCTACTTGATCATGAAGTAGCTGATTTATTGTACCGCCTCTTTCTTGCAGTGAGACACTCTTACTGTTTTTCATTCCTCAAGTTTTAAACTTCCTCTTATCACTCCCTCAGGTTCTCTCTCTCTCTCTCTCTCTCTCTCTCTCTCTCTCTCACACACACACACACACGCACGCACACACTCACTCACACACACTCCCACACAGAGAGAAGTACGCTAGAATCAAAGACTTACAATTGCTCATAACTCTCTGGCAGCTTTCTGGCTATATTCCTTGTCCACGTCATCGACTGCCTAGGTGGGCACCTATATATTCTTCTGGTTTGTGCTTGTATTGTTTATGGCATCTGTGTGAATATCCCCTCATGTTCATGTGTATTCTTGAATAACTTTCCAGGTTTGACCCTCAGACAGGACTACTGACTGGGACAAATGACGGGACAGTAGTGAACTTATTCTTAAGACAGTTTGGCAGGATGTCCGAAAAGTCGCTTTGCATTCTACTGCTTGTTTTCCAGGTAATGAATCATACTTGTTCTCTCTTTTCCCTTAAAGCTGCAGGCTTTGTATATGGAACTTTTGAAATCCATTGTCCTGGCTTAAAACTATAGTCCACAGAAAGATTGCTTGATCTTCACTGAGTCAACTCATGCCAAAACTATATGTTTGCCTCAGTTTCCATAGTCCATGGCTTGGCTTCCTGATTTCTTGATCTTCTCCAAGTCTTGTTGAACCCAACTCATGCCATAAGTATTTGTTTGCCTTGGTTCCATGGGTTGGCTTCTTGCAGTGGAGGCCTCATACATGTTTGGAATGCAATTCCAGGCATTCTCCTAGGCAATGCCATTGATTTTGAGAGTGTGATCTTTGATCTACTGACGGTTGATACTGTAAGATTGTCGATGAAAGCAAATTGCCTATCAAGTTGATCAGTTTATGGGTTTGATTGGGGTTAACTGGCCGTGAAACCTTGCAAAATCGAGTTGAGATTTAGTTGTAACTAGTTGGCTCCTTAAGAAACATGATCTTGAAGAGGGACAAGATTAGTTTGACAAGTTAATATTGTAGCGCATCAATAAGCTTTAAATGCATTGTGAAAATGTAATGTGTACATAATATCAAATGTATAGGTTGCTCCCCCCGTAATTACATAAATCTTTTGTGTTTCTATCTGCAATTATGTGATCATACATGTACTTGGGGTTTATGAGAATATTATGGAATATAAACTGCTGCAGACCATTGGTTGCTGCTTTTGTTTCCTGCTTAGGTGGTTTCTCACTGGTTGGTACAAATAAGGTGCCACGTGATCTGAAAAGTTGTTCGCGTGGCTTTCATTACAATTCAGTAGTCTTCTCAGATGGTTCTTCTCTACAACTTTTCAACTACAAATGCATGCTCAAGGCCCTGACCCGATATATAACTTGGAACTACCTACACACGAAGGCACGAGGGTGGTGGCAATGGCATTTTAGTTATAATCGGTACTGCTGAATTTTGTATGTTGCTCGTCTTGGGTAAAGAAAATTTTCTTGGAGAAACTTGTAGGCTTCGAAGCCAGAGAATGAAAGGCGTGCTACGTTTTCATTAAGCATAGGAACTGTTCATTAGCTAACAGCATACTGTACTAACACATTTACACACCGCCTTTTGTTAAAGAAGCACTGGTTTTGCATTTTTGGTGCCCTGGATAGAGACCATAAGTAGCTGTAGCATAGAGCCTTGCTTAAAAGAGGCGCTAAGTTTCTCCGGGATGGATCTCTAATAGGTGGAGAATATTACTTTTATTGTTCATATTGGTAAGAGTAGAATGACGATGAGTTCTTATCTTCTTACCTTAATAAAAGGTCACTTTTCTTCTTTGCCCTGGGAGTTGATGTTGATGATGATGTGCTTGAGCAGTTGGTCCAGTGTCTCGCAGAAAGGATCATACCTCCGATCACTTAACGAATTGTGTCACTAATACATGTATCTAAAGATTAGGTTGGCTTTGAGATTAGTGGAAATGGTCTACAGTGATTATTGAAGAATGATACAGACGATCACATCCATATTGCTTTGCGTTCTTTTCTCTTCTCTTCTTTGTTTTTGACAGATAAAAATAAAGATTAATTACACTTATGTTGCTGAGGTTAGGTATAATTACAGTTAAGGATAATAGTTTGAATAAATTACACTTATGTTCGTTTACCAAACAAAATTTTTAAAACCCTAATGGTTTAATGAAAAGACTTTATTGACTTTAAGTTAGAACCTTATTTTTTTTCTAATGCCATTACTTCATCTAAAACAGAAAATCAAACTTTATGTGTGTGGGGTGGGGGGGGGGGGGGGGGGGTGACCAACTGCCTTTTTTTCGATTTAATTTTATATGTTACTAATTTTATGGATCAAGTTCTGCCTCCAGCCTCCCCATGCCCTGTCACTGCCCTTTAGCCTCCTCTTACCCCGTCGCCACCCTCGCCTTCCCCCTCACCCCGTCGCAACCCCCACCTTCCCCCCACGCCGTCGCCGCCCATTTTCTCTCCATCAAGTCGATGCCCTCCCCTTACCCTACTGCCGCCCCACCCTCCCTCCACCTTACTGTCTCCCCACCATCTACCTACCCAACCGTAGCAACCGGTCGTGCATGATTGTAATTAATTTCGACTGGCCCCGTGATATGACTGTAGATTCAATTTGTAAATTTAATTTAAGTGTAATTAATTAGTTGTGGTGGGTTTTGGCTCTGGTAGATGGTGATGGTGGCTACTTTGGGTGGATTTCGGCTTTGGTGGATAGTGGTGATTGTGGCCGTGGTGGGTTTTTGGTTTGACAATCGTGAGGGAGGGGGCTGCTGGCAAGGACCAAGATAAGGGAGGGGGCTTGGGCTGCCGGCAGCGTGCGACGAGGGGGGTACTTGGGTTATCGGCGCCATGGGTCCAGGGAGGGGGCTGGGGCTGCCGGCAACATGCTGCGAGGGAGGGGGCTTTGGCTGCCAGCGACATGGGGTGAGGGAGTGGGCGACGAGATTTCAAATTTGGAGACCAAATTAAGTTTCAAAACCCTAATTTTCGAATTAGGGTTGGATTTTGAACCTCTAATTTTTAAGTCAGGGTTTGAAATCTTCCTAATTTTAGGGTTTTAAAAGCCTAATTTTCAAATTAGGGTTTGATATCCTCATTTGAAAATTATAAAAATTATTTAGTATATACTCTACAAGGGCAATATTGTCATTTTTAAATTACATAATGATAAAAATTACACTTTTTGGACGGAACCCTGACATATGGATATAAATGTTACTTTTTTGACATTTTTTGTCACGATATGTTACATTTTGAAACTTAGTGTTCTTGACTGTAATTATACTCTAACCTCAGGGACATAGGTGTAATTAGCCCTAAAAATAAACATCAAATGCATGTCACCCTGGTCGAAAGCTTTTTTTTTTTTTTGTCTCGACTATAAGGTGGTATTACACGTCGCTTTGTGCACGACCTATCTAATTTTTTAGGAACAAAATGTTATGCATATTTCCCAAGTGAGGAACTGTGCAAAATTAATCATGTGCCAAGTTAAAATTCTTTCTAACCAGTTAGCCCAATGCATTAAGGCGCTCGAACTGATTTGTGTTAGTAAAAGGTTGTGACTAGCTAAAGAAGAAACAGACCGAGCCCAATACCTTTCTTACCTTAAGTTTCCCACCTACTTCTTGCAACTCAAGCTTCAAATTTGCCTTGAGCCCACTCATGCACATAAAACCCAATACTTTGGGGTCATTTATAGAAAACACTCCAGGATTTAACTTCTGGTTAATACTACTCTGAACTTCTATTTTTGGTCATTTATTAGAAAACACTGCCGCCAACCTCTTTTTCAAAATCTAGCCACACCATTATTGTCGTCTCCTTTCCTCCCCAATAATGACCAACTACATGTGAGTTGAATATGCAATTGCTCAATTTGGGGATCCAGGGTTTTGTTTTGAATTAGGGTTTGCTCATAGATTAATTGAGCAACTGGATGAGTACTTAACTAGAAATTTCTTCTACGTTGGGTGATGGGTGACAGTTGCAGAAATTGAGGGTTCCGTCATTTCATAAGTCACTGATGGTGGTGGTGGTTGATGTTGTAGAGATTGGAGACGGAACCCTAAGTTTAGACAAAAGAAGATAGTGGGAAAGAAGAAAAAAATTGGATGTCATAAGGTTTTGACTTTAATGTTGCAGCTACCACATGTGTGTTGATTTTGATGATATGACTGCAACGTACCAAAGGTCAGAAGCATTTATTGCCTTAGACCTTAAAATTGGTTGAAAACCTTAAAAACCAGAGCTTTGTAACCACACACGTCAATGACTATTGTGGCACGGGTTGCATCATTGAGATGAATCTTTATATGTAATGTTGAACATGATCACTTTGTAGTAAGATGACTTGGCAAAGTAAAGGAATCGATATTTATAGGGAGAGTTAAAGTTGATGAAGGCACAAGTAACTCTGCATAGTAGACTCACTTTTGAAATGTCGCCTGCATTCTTAAAATGAGTGCTCTCCAATTCAATACACTTTTATGAGCCATAAGTTGTTAGTAGGCCCTTCGTGGATCAACAAAAAATCATAGGTTTCATTAACCTATGTTCACAAATTTTCCTGCTAGTTGAAGATGATATTTTCAAAGGTGTAGAAATTTGTCTTTAATACAACATACATAGTCTCCTTGAGAGAATATATATAACTTGTGAACTGGCTTACGGGAGTGTGATTGAGTTAAAGTCAGGGGATGTAAAGAGTTAGAAGTAACTTCCTAAAGGAGAATTGGGGCAATAGGATAAATGGATCAAAAGAAAAAACCTTTCGGCCTAGTAAAGTCTAGCAATCAGTTGCGAGAGTATGTCAGTAAGGCAGATCCATAGTTGATGCAAGTCAATTACACATATATACACCTCGTCATTTGGATCTGATGGACATATTTTCATATGATTGATCAGGATAATATTCCAATATCATCTCTCTCGAGATTAGAGGGAATAGTTAATTTGCTTCAGTAATCTATTGTCTCGTATCTCTTTTATGAAAGTTATAATGTCACTTGCATATAATGCAGATAGTTTTCATAAGATCACATGACTAATTTTTAACGCAACAAGTAGTGATTGGGAATGGTTAGTCTTCTCTCTAGGTGTAGGATTGATTGACACGTAAGAAGTGATTGTCTTAGACAGTATAGAGTTTTATCAGAAGTTGTTTTGTACTTGTCTTATGAAGTCAGCTCGGAGTGACTTCTCGCTTGGTGGAAGGCAAGCAGGTAAAAGAGTGTCCCTCGGACCTTGCAAATGTTGATCATATAGTTGATCATAAGGTAGTTATATAGCCATTTATCCTTGTGGTTATCCTTAGAGCATCCTGGTGATATGGCTATCTTGAGTGCCTCCATGAGTTACTGTGGCCATTGCACGACTGCTCTTACCAAGGATTCCGCATCAGTGTGGCTGGGCCATAGAAATCTTTTTACTAAGGTTGCAGAGGTATGAGATTATCCTAATGGGTATTCCTATAAGTCCATTATTTCATGTCTACTTATCATTCCCATGATCGAGTATGAAATTTTAACGTTGGTGTTATGCAAGAGTAGTTGATAGTGATTTGGATATTCTAACAAGATGTATGCATACAACATGTTTTTCAATGTTTAGTTGCATATATGGATGTTAGTACAAAAACTAGCATATATTACCATGATTTGCAGTTCATGGTATATGAGCATGTCAACAAGCTAAATTGACTCACTCACACAAGCAGTCGCCTCTAGTGCTTAGACGATAAGTGTAGATGAGATAGTTAAGATGTGGCGCTTTTGTGTGAGAGAGAAACTTGAACAAAATGTCGCCTTGGTTGGAGCCAAGATGACGTCTCATAACTTTGTCGAGAGACCGAGCATGGATAGACCCATAATTCATATAAGCCTGTGATGGAAGCCAGATGTGAGATCTCGTGCAAGTTAAGAGGCATTGGGAGAACTCAAATTAGGCATTTGATAGTGACTAAATCAAGATTTATCACTACAAGAAAAAGGACTTTTAGCAACGGATATTTCCGTTGCTAAAACTCTAAATCCGTCGCCAAAGACTTTTAGCGATGGACACCCCGTCGCTAAAAATCCGTTGCCTATAACCGTGTTGCTAAAAGATTAGCGACGGAATTATGTCATCCATCGGAAAAAAAATTTACTTTTATCGACGGAATTATTTACTTTTAGCGACGGAAAATTTCGTCGCTAAAAGTATTTTCTATATTTTTTTAAAAAAATCTGAATTTCTGAAGAAAAATTTTTAAAAAATATTTAGCGACGAAAATTCCGTCAAAAAACGCTTTAGCGACATTTGTTCCGTCGCTAAAAGTCTATCTCTAAAAACATTTACTAGTCTCGAGGACTTTTAGCAACAAAATTCTAATTTCTATCACTAAAATCTTGTCTTTAAAAAATTTACTAGTCTGTTGAAAGGCTTTTAATGACGGAATTTCGTAGCTAAAAAGGTGAAAAAAGCCTTTTTTATTTTATTTTTTATTATTTTTTAAAAACCCAAACCTGATTCAGACAATCCGACAATAATTTAATTCTTTAAACTATCATCCATCTTTTACTAAATTTCAAGTAACACAAATAAGATTTATTGTCATATATACCACCAACTAACACTTAATACTTTAACTACCAAAATTACATGTTCACCAAAAATATGATATAAAAGCGATCACATCTACAAATCCCAACAATAAAATTACAAGTTTCACTAAAACTAAAAACAAAATATAAACCAAATGCCCAGCGTACAAGTAAAGAAACAGTAAAACCCATTCAAGTCAGGAATAGTTCATTGTAGGTTGCAGTTCCTAAGACTCCTGCATGGTTGAGTGCAATTGCATTTGAGATTATATAAATCTGCAAGCTCAGCAATACGCAATAGCAGCAGACAACCGTCAACAAGATAAAAATAGAAAATGTGATTCTACTTCACTGTTCTTTTCGAGCTTTAGATTTTCCAGGCTTTGTTGGCTTATTCCCATGGCTGAGGAGGATCAATACTATGGGAATAATGATTCCGATGTAATGTACACTCCCGTATGCCGCAAGCGTTTCACGCAAGCTCAATACCTAAGATGGATGAAGGCAAATTAGGCAATTGACTAAATGATCAGTCATCAAGCTAAAAAATGAATACCTAAATCTGAAAATGATGAAGGCAAATTAGGCAATTGACTAATTGACTGCAAGGGTCACCGGTCGTCGACACGTCGTCGCCGGCAGTGGGTTCTTGGCGGTGGAGTCCTCGCCTCGCCGTCGCTATTCACCAATCACTTATACTTCTAGATCGGCGCGTTCACGGCTCCACTCGTTCCAGATCTGAGCGGAGCTCAATAGAGAGAGTCGACTCAAGGAGGCAGGAGCCCCTGTCGTGTCCGCGTGTCGCTGTCGACCGTCGCAGGTGAGTGGCCAAGTGGGTGTGTGCCGTCTGGGTCTGGGGAGTGGGTGAGAGACTTGGCGTAGAGAGAGAGTCGCAGACTGAACTTTTTTTTGGGAAGTTGAGGGGCTACATTAGCCCCCCTCGTTCATACGTAACTCCGCCCCTGTGTATCGGCGAGCGGTAAAGGCGGCGGGGTGGGGGTGCGGTAGCGGGTTGGGTGTGTGGGAGGTGAGTGGTTACGATTTAAGGTTAAAGAGAGAGAGAGAGACTGAGAGAGTGAAGAAGGGAATGGTGTGAGCGGCGGGGAGAAAAGAACGAAGGGGTAGTGTTTTTTTTATTTTAAGGACTTTTAGCGACTGATTTTGGCCGTCTCCAAAAATCCGTCGTTAAAGATCATAAAAAAATTGTCAAAAATTTTGACTTTTACCGACGGATTTATTCCGTAGGCAAAAGTCCATCAGTAAAAGTCATTTTCAAATTTTTTTGGCAAAAGAAAAAAAGGGAGAAAATCAAAAATAAAAATTAGCGACGGTAAAGATCTTTACCGACGAAAAATCCATCGAAAAAGTTTTTTTAACAACGGACCTTTACTGACGGAAAATTCGTCGGTAAAAGTGACTTTTAGCAACGGATTCGAATCCGTCGCTAAAAGTCCATCGAAAAAAGCTGTTTTTCTTGTAGTGTGAATGGCATTTAAGTTAGAGTTTTGACAGGCGCTCTACGTGAGCCACTCTGCCGTACTATGTGTTTCATACCCCACATGTGCTAGTCGATCAAGTTAGGAGGTGAGTGAATGGATCCTTGCTTCTTCACCGTGTGAATTCTAAAGGTTACTTAAAACCTCAATTATTGCCCTTATGACTTTTCACTACGACATAAAGACTCAGATTAGTACTAGCTACTCTGGCGTGTTACTAATGACCATGATTGATTCGGCCAAATGGAGCAATGTTGAAAAAGCAGCTAATTTGTATCCGAGTGATAGTAGCACAAACGCAATATCTTTTTGATACACATCCAAATACTTAGACTCACTGACAGGACAATTGTCACCTTGTTGGCTAGAATAATTGCGAACATATAGTGGGAGCCATTGGGAGTTAAGAATAGCTCTTAGAGGGATTAGTGTAACACCTGGAATTTTTAGAACTTTAACCGATCAATCGATCAACTCCTCAATTATTCAATCAATTCAATACCTCTAAAGGTAACCCAATAATATCCATATCAAAGCTCTACAATAACTCAAATATCTCGGTAACCTTTCTAAACACAAGACGATTTTAAAGTACTAATTTATTAAATTACACACTAGTTTCCTTGTAGGGGCTTAAATAATAATTAATAAAAATTCTATGCTATTACATAATCAAGCTCATTGATTCTGAAATTTTACTGACGATTATTTCCTACAGAAGGGAATAGAAAAAGAGACTGAGCTTTCGAAAGCTCAATAAGGTCGCTCAAAATTTAGTAGAGAATACAAATGATTTGAAGAATTTATTTCAATGGCAATAAATGAAAAGATTAATCTCAATTCCTCAAATCAGAAATCAATAGAAACACTTTCGATTACACTAAAACAATGAAGATGATATTGAACATGAGTACAATGCAAAGCCACGCAGACAGTGCAGGGTAACACTTAACAAAGTCACACTAAGAGTGCTTATTAACAATATGGTTACATATGCATATGAACACTAACTAGACCATTAAGATACTAGCATCTCTCGATAACAACAGACCATCCTTATATTACCCCCAATATAGAGCATCGTTATAACTCCTCAATACACTAACTCATATCAATATGCAGAGTGCAATAATCGATGATACATTGATTAAATCAATACACAATGAGAAATAAATACATAGCATTGAATAGGAATTAATAAACATATAAGGCTCAAAACAGGATATTAATGGCAATTGATGTAATTTCATCACAATTATAATCGAGTCCAATGAAAACTTCAATAAAAATTTAGAAAAAAATGTTTACGATGTCAAATAAATGAAATAGGGTTTCTTACCTTGATCCAACTGAGCTAGATATAAAACGCTCTCGATCAAATCTTGAGAATTAACCTAGGTTGACAAATCACATATCAGAATACTATCTATACTAATATTTTATAAACCTAATATAACTATTCATAGTGTATCCATTGCTCTACCCAGAATGACAAAATTCGAAATGAGTCCCACACACGGCCAACCTGTTCTAAAACTCGTCACACTCTTCGAGGCTCAAAAATACTCCAGAAATGTTTTTAATTAATATAGAACATTCTTTATGGCTTAATGCTGCATATAGAATAAAAATACAAATTTTGAATATTTGTGAATTAAAAATAAGTTCTTTAAATACACTAAAAATCCATAATTTGTCATAATTGCTTCTAGTTGGAAATAAAGACTCATAAGTTTTGTAAAAGCCTTAATATATGTATAAAAAATTATAGAAATAAAAATTAGAATTTAAGAGGCACCAAAACTATTTCTTTATTTTGCTAAATTCAATGCGATACAGAAAATGATAATAAATCAACTCCAAAAATCCCCAAATTTATACTGAGTCTTTCTCATACTATAAAAACATTACTATAATTTTTTCAAAACATTTTCATGAGTTTAAAGGCTCTAGAATTTTTTTACAAATCTAAGTTTACAGAAAATATTAAAAATACATGCATTCTCAGAAAATTACGAATTTTTACCAGAAATTCTAACTTAGCCTAAAGTATTACACTTTAAAATTTTACGCATTAACAATCACTGTACACTACCCCTTTCACGCATCTCATTTAACACTAACCCGATACCTACTATTTCATAACTGTACACCCTCATTTCTTATTATTTTTTTTGGTGCTACCTTCCTTTCTTATTGTACACATTTAAATACACAGCAGACACATGCTCTCACTGTCTTCTCACACCCACTGCCTCGTGGCAATGGGTCTCCACCTATTCCTTCATTCACACACACATGGTATATATAACACCTCTCTCTATCTCTCTCTCTCTCTCACACACACACACACACACACACTTGTATTACCTTACCCATTTCTTTCCTAACTGTACCTCTCTCTTTCTTCAAGTTATATACACTCACCCCAAACACACACAAACCCATACTACACCCTTCTTCCTTCTTTTCCTTTCTTACATACACACATATATGTAAACACAATTTATACACACTACACCCACAATTATGCACCCGAACACCCAGCCCATTTCGCACTCATGCATACTCTATATTACATATCCATCTTCCATGCCCACTGACGTGAGGCAGTGGGTCTTGCTCCCCTGCTTCTCTTTTTTTCTTCTTCTTTACATCTACCCTACATTGAATCCCTCCCTTCACACAACACAACTATTACCATGAGGCAGTAGCTCCCCCCCCCCCTCTCTCTCAAACACCCTCACACATGCACACCTTATAACCCAATATACACAACCAACACACACACACACACACACACACACACACACACTCTCTCTCTCTCTCTCTCTCTCTCTCTATCTTACCTCTCATACCCATTTTCTTTTACAGACCTTATACACACAGTCAAAACACACCCACTCACTCACTCACTGTACAACATATCTTAATACCTCCACACACAAACATCTATAGTTATACATACTTCACCACCTACACACATAAAAAATAATACCTCATGGTTGTCCCTTAAAACCATTAAATAACATGGAGAACAAAAGTTAGAAGACTCACTGAAAAAACCAAATCCCAATTGCCGAAAAACCTTCTTCTCAGTCGTGCTCTCTCTCTCTCTCTCTCTCTCTTTTGCCTTAATAGGGTATCCGAAGAAAAAGACCCAGGACGGCTGCTCTCCTATTACAACATTTATATATAATAACCCTAGCTTGGTATATAAACAAAAATTCCCCTAACTATCCTTAGTCGCTTAAATTTTTACCCAAAGCGTTTATTACTGTGAACCGGTTCAAAATAAATATTTACGATTATTTATGCACTAGGAGAATTATTAACGGCTGTTACATCATCCCGTTCCACAAATTGTTGCTAGAAAATACACTGATAGTAAAATAAAATTTTAATTGTAGCTAAAGTATATCGATGCTAAGAAATAAAATAAATTCATCGCTAAAAAATAATTAATACGTGCCGATGCTAAGTATAAAAGAAATAACGTCGCTTAAAATGTCAATTTATTTTGTTAAAAGTATTTTAGGGTTCGGGATATTACAATTAGTGATGCTTGGACCATTAATGTGATAAAAAGATCTCGGGCATTATGAGTCACTTTCTAGTTTTGTTTTTGGGTTGATGTCTTCATGCTGACATTAGCAAGTTTCTATTATAAAGCTCCCAACTTGGACATGAGCCCAGCGATTAGTCCGTACGAAACAACTCGTTGGAAAAGAAGTGTGGAGAGAATGCATGCAGCAACATTGTCCCCTCCATGTTTGAGTGTGAGATGCTGGTATTCAGGTTTAGCACAGTATGTCAATGTCGGGTCTAAACCAATGACCCGGAAAGCCAAAGGGCTTGGTGATGGTTAGTGGTGTAACCCTTAGAGTACCATAAGCCTTAAGATTTATTTTCTAATAATATCTTTTTGTGAGATAATATACGAGAGATGGCTCTTTGTTATAAAGATGATAAAAAGAAATTTAAACTTTATTCATTCTTCTCCACACCTAGCTAGATTGAGAGAAAAGGACTTTCAGACGGTGAAAATATGGATCGGGCTAGTGTAGTCTAATCCACCGATCGACAAGTTTATCATTGGCATGTGAAATATCGACGAGATTATGGAGATTGACGTGTATGTGTTTTTGACCTGTATGTAGTATACGTGTTCACGCACACACGTATCCAGTTTGTCTCGAATTCCATTAAATGAGAACCTCTTGGGGCCTAATATAGTGAGTGGCTAAAAGTCACTTGGGACATGGTTTTAAAAGGCTTGAAGGCCTTTTCACGATGATGCATTGCAAGGGAAAAAGGAGTTGTGTAGATTCTGGGTAAAGATGTGTGCTCCATGGATGAGCTTCCATCGTCCAGGTGTTGGCATGCGCTCGCGGAAAATTGGATTTAAAGCACATAAAATCCAATACTTTGGGGTTGTTTACACAGAACACCCTAAGATTTAATTTTTGGTTCCCACCATCCCAAAGTCCATTTTTGTGCCTTAGTCATCAATTGATGGTACAAATTTGAAATTATGGATTTATGTTTAATCTTGAAGGACAAATTTGATAATTTGCAGCAAAAGCCTATTTTCTAAATTTCTCAACCAAACTTGAGTTCTTAAGCTATCAATGCTTTTGATATTTTGAGAGAGTATTTAGATATTACCACAACTCATATAACTGACTATCGGGTAATGAGAATTAAAACCTCTCTTATTGCTCATCAACTCAGTGATGCTTAATTATATCAACTTGCAACTCACAAATACCTAGGTGATTTTCTTCATGGTTCTCTACTTTATTCCACCTCCAGACCATCTTGCAGGTGTAAAGATGTGATTCAGCAAGCTAGCTTAAAAGTTGTCTATAGTTAAGAAACATCTACTAATCATGGCTTGATCCAGCATGCCACATCGTGGAGTTATCCATGACACTTAAAAGTCGAAAGAGAAGTCACCATAAGATAGGATTATTTGTAATAGAAAAAATCCAAAAAGATCATTTGTCATTTTACTTTTTCAACAGTTCCAAGTTTTGCAATTTGTTCATTTACAAGATAAACCTAACATTTGCAACATCTCTTATTGAAAGCTTTATAGCTTAACCCAAGTATATACATAAAGAATAAGTTCACACCAAGTTTGAAAATACAAACACAATATATACCTCACTAGGTTTATTCTCTTATACGCTCGGTTAATAGCAAGGATGAATCGTATAATCAACTACCCTACTTTATTTCTTTAAGGAAACTTGCTCCCGAATCTTCAATCTACTAAGAAAGATCGAGCATTCATATGCATCCAAGTTTTGACAAAACTTATTATGAAAATAATGCTTGCAGTAAGTAAATCGACTCAGCCCAATCACGAGCAATGCAAAATTAGCTTAGCTTTCATGTGCTAGCTTGGTTTTATCTTTTTTACCAACATTCTCATTCGCTAGCCTTTGTAGTCTAAGGCGCATAAGCTTCAATCTCTTTTTACTGCTCAAGGCTTAGTGTAAACTTTAACGGATAGGTAGGGCGCTGATGATTTAGCAGCTGCTGAGTGCCAATTCTCAAACTTACTGTTGCACAGCTTTGCTGTACCTATTAACATCTAAGCTGTCAACATCTTAACACTAGCCCATTTTGCAGTTGAAAGAATTAAAGTCAATGCTAGAACTTGTTGCTCAAGTGTTAGATTTCTACTAATTTATTCCAATTAAAGTTGACACGTACAAATCCTTAGATGCAAAGTCGCTATAATCTAATCAGAAGTGTTATACAAGAATCTCAGCTTTAGCAGTATTAAGTATTTATAACCTTATAAGAGGATATGCACGTTGGATACGAAGCCAGCACAATCAATTGTTATCTTAATTGTTTCTATCTCAAATCATTAAAAAATAATAATAACTAAATATAGTGCATAACGAAACTTTGTTGTGCTTGGAATCACATTCTGTCACATATGCTTAAGCTATCTTTAATTAATTTTGACTTTCTTCTGCAAGAATTTTTAATTTCATAAAAGGAAAGGGTAGGTTCCACCACTGTAAACCCCTATTGACATTTACATTCATTAGAGAGGCAAAACCCGTTCCATTCAAGTAAATACAAAAACACACCCCCTTTACAAGGCTATCACATCATAATACATCAACTTTACATCATTGACTTACCTACTACAATCTATTTCTTTAAAAGTGTATCAAGGGTACTGCATTAGCTTAATGGAAAAATAAAGGTTTGCTTCGGTCTCTATCCCGGTGGTGGAGAGCCCATATAACCATATGAACTCTTAAATGTGAATTCTTATATCATCGTCCATCGTGCGCACAAAAAAGTCGTTAGGATGGTGGCCTTCTCTGTCGAATGAAACGAGCATCCATCTGAGAGCATTATGGTTATAAGTATGTGTACCAAATGCACTACATGCATATAAATAACTCTCACTTAATTGGACATCTATGGCACGCATGAAACAATATCATTCAATTAACTAGACTTGTATCATTTTTTGAATAATAAAATGAAACATTCTAAGCAAAAGAACATTTGCTAGGCCATTTAATTCAAAACAAAATGAACTGAAGCATGCCTTATTTTATCAAGCAATGCCATAATCAGAATAACATATCAAAGAAAATATCCTATGGAAAAAAAAATTAATTTTCATGCATTTTCTTGATTATCTCGTAATTTTAAGATACTAAATCATGCTTAAATGCAAAGAAATAGGATTTAAATTACCCAAAAATACCCAATGCAAAAAATCAAAAGGCAACTGACAAATAATTTTTTTAGAAACAAGAAGTGCTTCCTCTAACAAAAACTAATTTTTGAATGCTCTAAACACCAAAAGTAGATATTGAAAAAAAAAAAAGGCATATCTGTTATGCACTACCCAAACGGCAGCGAAGGGAAATAGGACTGGTACAACTCTCTTTGTTTCACAATTTTTAAAAAGGTAGTGAGCCTAAAAATCTGATTTTGTTCTCGTTTAGGTACTATTTGGCTGACCACAAAGGGAGCAAGAGTGGGAAAGAAAACCATCCTTCGTCTTCCTCCACCAATTTTCAGAAACTACCCAAAAATCTTAAATTTTGTTAAACCATATCTCACCCAATTCAAATCCTTTTTTATGAACTTTGTATTGTTGGGAAGCTATTTTAGAGTAGATTCTAATGTGGAAACCAAAAAACCTTAAATCAAATCTAGCTAAAATAGATTTTAGACAAAGTATTTCTGGTTTCAACTAGAATTTCGAAGGTGTTTTGATTTGTTGATGCTCAAAATTTACATATACAATCTACCATCTATATATAACAACATATATGAAGCCCATCTAACAAATCAAAACAACATATAACAAGCTATTAACAAGATATTTTAACAAAAAAAATAACTTTTAAATAATAAAACAAGTATATTATTTAAGCATGTCAATCATGATATAACATAACATGCTATGGGTACGAAAATAGCTTAAGAAGATCTGATACCAAGGAAGGAACTCGACACTAACCCTAATACGTGGGTGCGTGAACACGTATACTATATCGGGGTGGAAAATCACATACAAGCCAATACCCAGAATCTTGTCGCTACTTCACATGCCAACGAATATCACGATCAAACTCCTGCGGTGGATTAGACTACGGGTGCTTGATCCGCGTTTCCACCGTCAAAAGTCTTTTTCTCTCAATCTAGGTAGATATATATTGAAACTGTTTTGCTCCACACACTTCACTTCACTTCTCTTTATCAACCTATACCCCAAACCAGCCCCTTTTATCTTACCCCAATTATAGGCTATTGGTTACTCATCAAAAAGCGGCGTAAACAGCAATATGCTAAACCCCTCCTTCAGTTTCTTTTGACAACTTGATCTTTGTGGTTAACATCCACAACGAGCATCCACATCTGGCTAGCATAGAAAAACCATGCAATGAACTCATTGCCAACCCTGTTGGTGTCTTCTACTTTGATATGGACCTAAAGAATGATGTTGGTATTCGGGTTAGCCCGATACACCCATGTCGTGTCCAATCAATGACCGGGGAAGCCAAAGGGCTTGGAGGTCATTGATGCTATAACCCTAAGAAAACCATAAGCCTTGATATTTATTTTCTAAGAATATCTCTTTGTGAGATAATATAAGAGAGATGGCTCTTGGTGAGAAAGACGATGGAAAGAAATTTAGACTTTTTTATTCTTCTTCACGCCTAGGTCTAAATATTATTGAAAATTGAAGGGTCTGTTTGAAATCACTTACAGTTTTGGTTTTCTATTTCCAAAAAAATAAAAATCAAAACCAATTTAGTTTTTCTTTTTTACAAAAACAAATGGGTGTTTGATTACCCAATTTATATTTTGAGTTTTTTCTTTTGAATGTTTGATTACACAGTTTTTATTTTGAGTTTTTTCTTTAGTGGTGGTTACGGTGGCAATGGTGGGCCGTGGCGGTGGCCAGCAATGTGGCTGACGGCGGTGTCCAGCAATGGTGGCCGATGACGGTATAGGCGGCGGCAGGGGGCGGCCGCAGTGGTCTCAAAATAAAAACCAAAATTGAAAACTCAAAACTCCAAAATGGGAGAAGCGACCCTGTTTTAAAAACTGATTTTCAAAATTGGAGGAACGAAAATTATGTGTCAAACGCGTCTTTTTTCTCCAGTTTACAAAATTGGAGAAAAAGCTGAGAACTTATTAAATGTTACCAAACGCTACCGAAGTTTACATTACTTATATTGCACATAATATCGTTTCATTCAATATCTAAGTGCTTGTATTAAGATAAGATAAATGTATAATAACATTTATACATTACATAAAAATTCAAGTATGCCTTCACCATTGATGTACGAGAAATAATGAGTGAATATATAAGAGATAATGCTCACTAGACTTTTATGGTTATAAAGCTCTCATTCTCTCTCTCTCTCTGAGGTTTTGTTTATTTAGCTTTGCTTAATACCATGTACGTGCAAAACAATTAATCAATGTGACTGAAAATAAATCAATATAACGTATGTCAGTTGGGTTTGATTTGCGATCAGTCTAAAAAAATTATCTATGAACTGAATTAATGGAACTGAGGTCAGTCTGGGAATGTAAAACACAATTGTTTGGATTTTGGATAATTCAGATTAGATAGGTTCAGTTTGATAGGTTTAAGCAGTTCAGATCAATTTGAATGGCTTTTAGTGCTCACCCCTAATGTGCATAAACTAGAGAATATTTAGAGTCTTTCCAGGGCCAAAGTATATATACAAAAATGTAATTAAAATTTTCAAAAGCAAGATTGATATGCTATATTGTTAAAGACAATTTAAAAAATCAAAATTTAAATAACCTAAGCAATTTTTAGACAAGCACAAAGTAGTCAATAAAAGAAATTTTGCATCAAGTAAAATGTAGTAAGATAAACTTTAGTTCAACACGTAAATCTATTCATAGTCTGTGATAGCAACAAAAAAAGATAGTACATAAATTATATACTCTAAACAAATGTAGATGTGTGACATTTAACCGAGCGCTTCCTTCCAAAAAAAAAATTTACGTGCATAGTATTGTTTCTTTTTCTTTTTTTGTATTTTTTGAAAAATCTAAATATGATCACTTTGAAGTCAACTGTCGAAAAGTTTTCTTTCAGTAAGGAGGCAATCTTTTTGTTCAAAATGGAGAATCTTTCACCAATACAATTTTGTTCTGGCGCCTAACATGACTCAGAGGTAACAATAAGTTCTCTCTCTTTAAACACTATTTACAAACTTCCAACCCGACGCCTCCCTCTCCGTCCAGCAGAATAAAAATGATCAATTGGAATTCTTAATTGTATAGGGTTGAACAACAATTCAGTTGACACACCGTGCATTAGTGCGCGTGGCTAGTCTCTAGTGTCATTATATTTGTAACATTGAGCCATGGGTTGTGTTTGTGGTCTTTTCGACCAATATATGGAGCTTGCCAGCCACAGGACGAGATGTTGAGCCTAGGGCAGCGTCTCGATTTTAGCATCCTCTCCTCAGATTTATTAGATATGGGGTGGCAACTTGGTGTTTCTTGCTCCAGCCCTAGCCCCTCAGATCTCGCCAGATCTAATCAGTTCTAACAGATCAATTTTGATTTGATCTATTAGATCTGACTAGATCTTAAATTGATCTATTAGATCTGATTCTACAATATTTGGTTATGGATATTTGTTCGTGTTGTTGTGGTAAAAGGAAACTCCGACTTCAGGACTATTTTTCACTGTCGAGGGTGGTAAAAAAATGATCATCGGCAGGTAGTCAAATTCATAGCGCGGCCGTCTTGCTACTCTGGGATTATAAAAATGATACTCACTTTTGAAGATTCTCACCTATCCCTTCTCGCCCCTTGTGGTGACTTTGGTGTTGATTTAGGGTTAGTGGGGTGTAAGGGTGCTTCCAATCGCAAGGGCATGTTGTAAAGGTCTTTAAGTGCCTTTGTTTCCCTAAGGTGTCCTTGAGAAGGGAGGGGTTGGGGGGTGAATAGGGCCTCTAGGGGTTTGGGGGTTTTGGTGAGAGATGATATGAGGTTATTTAGTCTAACTTGGGTACATAGTTTCGAGTGCATTTCGGAAAACCATTCTTTATGGTTTTTAAAACTGAAAACAAAAAGTGTTTCAAACGCTACATAAGTATATCCCAAACTTCCATTTAAGAGTTAACTATTCGATTGACCAGTGTACTATTAGACAAATTCAACTTTGGTCACTAGACATCAATTTATATCAAAGTGACAACTTAATTTTAAAATTCTCTTCAATTAGGTCATTCAGTTAGCTTCGGTCAATCCAAGTTTGTTAATTTAGGGGTAAAACTGTCATTTCTCTACATCTCTTCTTCTTTCTTCTTCCTTCTTCCTTCTTATCCTCTCTCTCTCTCTCTCTCTCTCTCTCTCTCTCACACACACACACACACACACACACAAAAAAACAAACCCACCTTAAAAAAGTTTGATGAAGAACCGAACATCATCTAGGGCTTGGGAGTTATGGCCGCTCTGAACGAACTTGATCAAAACCCATCTTGCAGAGCAGCTATCTTGGATGTTTCACCCAGATCGGACCCAATCCCCATACTCTCTGCAAAATCTAGAGGCAGGGTGGGGCCGACTCCTGAGAAGATGGAGTTGTCTGAGGAGTACACTGTGCGATATCCCACAAAGGAAACAATCTGATCAAGAAGCGAGAGTACTTTGATAGTTAATTGCATAATAATGGGTCTAATGCTAGCTATTGGGTAAGTTTTAGTATTTTTATTGCCTCTACACCGTCATGTCCCGGCGGAGACGCGGTGACTGCGACGGTGGCATTGTTTGGGAATGATGGTTTTCTTAGTTGTTGCTATCTTTGCAAGAAGAAGCTTCATGGGTTAGACATTTTCATGTACATATATTATATTTTAAACCCTGTTTGTTTTACGAAAATTATTTTTTAAAAAATATTTTTTTATTATTTTTGGTCTTTAGTGTAATCATAAGATCTGCTAAAGGAAAATAATGGGGAAAGTAGGGAATGACCCCCTCTACTTTACACGTTGTGCGATTTGCCCCCCTCCACTTCAAAATTAACCACTAAACCCCCCCACACTTACAGAAATTGGGCACCTTAGACGGGTCCGTTATGAATAGTGTGAAATGACCAAAATACCTTTATTTCTTTATTAGTTAATGATCCCCTGTACTATACACGGTGTGCAATTTCCCCTCCTCAACTTCAAAATTAACCACTAAACCCCCTTACACTTGCAGAAATTGGGCACATTAAATGGAAACCGTTAAATTTAAATGACAATTTTGCCCATGACCCTCCCCCCACCCCCCCTTCATTCCTCACCCCCCCACCCGTTAGACCAGTCCCCCACCCCATTCTGCGCTACCAGATTCATTGCAAACAAGGGATTGCTGCAATCTGCACCTCCTCTTCTGGTTAACCCCGCTACAATTGGTGATTCACTGAGCACAATCACTGGTCTTTTTCTCCGACCACCAGGGAGTTACAAAAAAAAAAAAAAGGAACCACGATTGCCGTTGGTATATCACCGGCGCAACAACTACCATGATCAGCGTCACAGTAACCACCATTCTGGCCAACTCCCCCAACTTTATACTGTCTGGCTACACATCGTCGTGAGTTGCCTCATCGCTGCCATTTCCCACCACCTTGCGTCTGCAAGCCAGTGGGGCTTCTTCATCGGCCACTAACCGACTGACGCAATCAACACCGGTAACATCAATCCCCACAAACACAGGCTATCGGCGTCTGATTGCCGCACATCCGTCCAGATCCCTGCCACCACGATCGATGACCACGTCCCCAAATCGCAGGTCTAACCTTCGTCGTCATTCCACCCCAATCCACAACATCGCGCCAAGCAGCGTCACATGACCACCGTGACTGGCTACACGCCGCTGGGGCTGCACCAGATTCGCGATGACGTTGCCGCCACAGTCGTATGCGAGTAGCGTGTGTGTATGTTTGCAGTGGGTGCGCGTCTGTGTCTGGGTTTAGGGTATGTGTGTGTGTGTGTGTGTGTGTGTGTGCACGTGCGTGCGTGCGTGCGTGCTGGGTGTGCGTGGAGTGTGTGTATGTGGGATTGAGTAAAAAGTCTGAGAGGAGAGAAAAAGAAGTTGAAAGAATGATATTAAACTTAAATAGGGTAAGGAAATAAGGGTATTTTAGTCATTTCACGAATATTCATAACGAACCCGTCTAGGGGGGGTTTAGTGGTTATGTTTGAAGTAGAGGGGGAAATCGCACACCGTCTATAGTACAGGGGGTCATTAGTTAATTAGCCCTAACAGAATGGGTAAAAACGTCATTTACAAAAAAAAATCGTTAGTCAACGCGCGTGTTGACCACGCGCTGTTAAATTTAACGGTTTCCATCTAAGGTGCCCAATTTCTGTAAGTGTGAGGGGGTTTAGTGATTAATTTTGAAGTGGAGAGGAGCAAATCGCACAACGTGTAAAGTAGAGGGGTCATTCCCTACTTTTCCCGAAAATAATTTCCCATCAATCTTATTTTAAAGAACAAAATGTTGAAAAACACTTACGAATTAAAACTCGTAAGTCATTTTCCAACAGCTGACCCCGACATTTTTTTTAGACATCTGAACGCACGCACGCACGCACGCACTCACACACACGCACCCTCTCTCCCCCAGATCTCTGTACTCTCATACTCTCCGGCGACCATCAAGTGCTCTGCCAATTTTTCCAGCAAATCCTCGAAGATACAAGCAGATTTGTAAGATCTCACGTTAAATATTCGTGCCCGACTCCATTGCCTCGACCACACTGCCTCCACCATCGATGCCTCCGACGCTTCTTCCTCACCTAAAATGAAAGGCTGGTGGCTGAAGAAAATGACCTGGAACCCAAACCTGAGCCACCATTGACGACGACTTTCATAGGATGTGGCCGTGGGGAGAGGTGGCTATGGCGACTAGCGCGGTTACGATGGCTAAAAATCCCAGAAACTGACTACGGTGAGGAGGGGGATGAAAGGTTTAGGTGTTACACATGGTTGGTTTGATGTTTCTTGGGAAGAATGGATGAAATGGGTTTGGTCCTATGGGCTTTGAGTGTGTTGAAGGTAGTGCAGACGAGGTGTTCGACGAAAGTCCCAAGCGACTCTTGGCCTGGTTGATGAGGGCTGTTGTTGACTTTTTGATGATTTTGTAATTTTATATTGTTTTGTTTCTTTTTTGCTTGTCAATGGCTAGCTTTAAGATTCACTTTGCTACGAGAGAGCTGAACAACGGTTGTCAAACTGCTTCTGGCCGGATGTTGTTAAATAAACACAGCTCTTTGCTGTTCTAGTGCTGGTCCCTGGTTACTGCATATAGGTAGGGGTGAGTTCTGAAGCTAAGCAGGTGTTAGTGCAGGTGAGCCGAACTTGTTTGTTTCCATCGGTAATCTATATATATATATATATATAGGGAGCTGATCCATTGATAGCGCTAGCAAATGGAGTTAAGTTGCTAGCGCGATCTGACCGTCCATCCTGAAAGATGGACGGTCCAGATCGCGCCTTTTTCCAAAACTGATCCCCGTCCGCCATACTGTCTCGCGGACGGGAGTTTTACCTTTTTGCCCTCCTCCCATGTCCGCGAGACTGTCTCGCGGACGCCTTTCTGTTCCTGACATGTGTCAGGAAAAAGGCGTCCGCCATACTGTATGGCGGACGATCTCTAGGCTGACACATGTCAGGGCCTGTCCCCTCGGTCGCCTATAAAGTCTCGGGCGTGAGCCCCGAGAACTGGATCCCCTTGGTATCCTAGAATCTATCCCTACTCGGCTCTTTCAGCAAAATTTTTGCGGGGCTTTCAGATTCACTTGCTTCCATTTTCAGCACCCTTCAAGATTTTCTTGGAGTAACACACTTTTGGTTCAAGCATCACTCAAGCAAGGTAAAGTTTGTGATCTTGCTACCGTTTATCTTAGTAATTTTAATTTGTTATGTTCAGTAAATATATAATTAGCAAAATAGGAGACACTTTTGAGATTATGTATATGGTATCCTAAATCGGTCTAATCGTCAAGATAATTTTGAGATAATAAGCGTATTCTATTTCTACATAGGTCTTTTTCACAATGTCTGATTTCGTATCGAGCTCCAGCACCCCCGTAGATGCTAGTGATCCGTATCTAGGACGAACCTTTCAAACGTTGGAAGAAGCTGGAGAATGTTTTCGAGCTTATTCATTGAGGGTTGGTTTTGGCATTAGAATAAAAACTACAAGAACAAGCAGCGTATCGAAAAGGATATGCTCTCGCTTATACGAGTGTCATAGGGGCAGAAACCCAGTGCAAAATGAGACACGCGTAGGCAACGATGACAGTGATGATGACGAAATAGGGTATGCGCGGAGAAGACGGGATTGCTTTGCGCGCACGAATTGCCAGGTCAAGATGTTCGTAAGCTATAAAGCCAAACAAGATCATTGGCTTATTACCAGCCTGGAACTGGCACACAATCACCCGTTAGTAACCCCTTCTAAGGTGAGTCAGATGCATCAACACAAGAAGATGGGTAAGGTCGCGAGGAGCCTAATTCACACAATGAGCGATGCGCGGCTAGGACCTACCGACATGATTAATGTTCTTGCTGAACAGGCTGGGGGAATTCAAAATTTAAACTTTAACACGACAGACGTTCGTAACGCGGTCCGAACCCATAGACGAGCCGCGTATGACCTCAATGATGCGCAAGCGACAATGAGCCTATTGAAACGGATGCAGATGGAGGACCCGCAGTTTACCTTCGACTATAAACTTGACGACGAGCATCGAGTTAGCACAATTTTTTGGGTCGACGGTCGTTCGAGGCTAGCTTATAAGCATTTTGGGGATGTCGTGACTTTCGACACCACATACCGTACCAACAAGTACTCGATGCCGTTCGCTCCTTTCACGGGCGTCAATCATCATTATCACTCCATCCTGTTCGGGTTCGCCTTGTTAAGGGACGAGAGCGAGAGTTCTTTTGAATGGTTGTTTAGGGTGTGGCTGGAAGCAATGAACTTCAAAGCACCGACTGTTATCATCACCGATCAAGATTTGGCAATGAAGAAGGCTATTGCTACCGTCTTCCCAGATACTCGACACAACTTGTGCACTTGGCACATAAGCAACAAATACCCTGAACGTCTGCATCACATGTACGCAAAGTATCCAGACTTTAAACAGGATTTTGACAAATGCGTCCTCAAGTCATTAACGATTGAGGAATTCGAGGAGAGGTGGGAAAAGCTTGTTCGGGATTACTCATTGCAAGACAACGAGTGGCTCCAGCACTTGTACGGGCTCAAAGAGCAATGGATTGGTGTTTACACGAGAAGTCATTTTTCTGCGGGCATGAAAACGACGGGCAGGAGTGAATCTATGAATGCCACGTTCGATAATTATGTGGGTACAGCTACCAATTTGAAGAGTTTCGTCACATCAGCACAAAAAGCGGTTGCGTCGTTGTTCGTGAAAGAAAGGGCTGCAGACTTTGCAACCACGTACAAGCAAAGGAGAAGGTTGCTTGAGACCCCGCTGGAGCTGAACGGTGCCAAAGTCTATACGAAGGAGATCTTCCTGCTATACCAAGTAGAGCTGCAAAAATCGGGCCGATACAGTATATATAAGGTGGCAGAAAAGTCGTCGCGTGAGTACAAGGTTTATTCGCTCGTGAATGACCTCGTCCCTGAGAAGCTGCGCAGAATTTATACGGTGACCCACGACACATTGACGGACTCGGTGACATGTGTTTGTAAGAAGTTTGAGTTCCATGGCATCCTGTGTAGACACATTCTGCGGTTTTTCACACAGAAGAATATCAGGACAATCCCCGATAAATACGTCCTGCCACGTTGGACGAAAGGTGCAAACAGGTTGCACGGTACCATTTCCTTTCCGGAGCACCCGTATACTGACTTTGAAGAATCAGAGACGTTGCGGTATAATCATCTGGTGACGATGTTCACCCGTTTGTCCGTAAAGGGTGCTGCTACAATGGTCGGATATAAACATCTCCTCGAGGTAGCTCAGCAGCAAGAGCCCATCGTCGACCAATTGGAAGCAGCTTCAGTCAGCAATGCGGTTGACACCGAGCCTACGACGGGATCAGAAGATGACGAGCCGGGGGAGGGAGCCGACAATGATATCCGGCCTTCGGATCCAATTATATCGCAAACGAAAGGCCGCAAGAGATCTACGCGGATGAAAAGCTCTATTGAGACGGCAAGTCAACCAAAAAAGCTAAGAAGGTGTGCATTGTGCAACAAAATGACAGACCACGACAAGCGGAACCATTACAAGGCACTGGGGATAAGTCCAGTGCCTTTGCAAGACGGGGAAGAAGATGATGCCGAGGATGAGGACGAACAAGCTGCAGTGGAACTTTAGTGTACTGAATATTTTGTAATAATCTTTTATGAGCCATCAAAAGTGTCGGACATTTTGTAATAATATTTTAGTAATGACTCGTTTGTAATAACCTTTACAATCATTTTTTTATACGTGATTTCTTACACTGTCCGCTACACTGCGCAGCACAACATTAGAAACCTAAGGTATTAAAGAATACCCCCCCTACAACACTTAGTTTTTCTTTGTTTTTGTTAACTTCTCTGCGTCCGCTATACTATGTAGCGGACAGCCCCGCAGAATACCCCCCCTACAACACTTAGTTTTTTTTTGGTTTTGGTTCACTTCTCTGCGTCCGCTATACTATGTAGCGGACGGCCCCGCAGAATACCCCCCCTACAACACTTAGTTTTTTTTGGTTTTGGTTCACTTCTCTGCGTCCGCTATACTATGTAGCGGACGGCCCCGCAGAATACCCCCCTACAACACTTAGTTTCTTTTTGTTTTTGTTCACTTCTCTGTGTCCGCTATACTATGTAGCGGACGGCCCCGCAGAATACCCCCCCTACAACACTTAGTTTTTTTTTGGTTTTGGTTCACTTCTCTGCGTCCGCTATACTATGTAGCGGACGGCCCCGCAGAATACCCCCCTACAACACTTAGTTTTTTTTTGGTTTTGGTTCGCTTCTCTGCGTCCGCTATACTATGTAGCGGACGGCCCCGCAGAATACCCCCCTACAACACTTAGTTTTTTTTTTGGTTTTGGTTTACTTCTCTGCGTCCGCTATACTATGTAGCGGACAGCCCCGCAGAATACCCCCCTTACAACACTTAGTTTTTTTTGTTTTTGTTCACTTCTCTGCGTCCGCTATACTATGTAGCGGACGGCCCCGCAGAATACCCCCCCTACAACACTTAGTTTTTTTTTTGGTTTTGGATCGCTTCTCTGCGTCCGCTATACTATGTAGCGGACGGCCCCGCAGAATACCCCCCCTACAACACTTAGTTTTTTTTTGGTTTTGGATCGCTTCTCTGCGTCCGCTATACTATGTAGCGGACGGCCCCGCAGAATACCCCCCTACAACACTTAGTTTTTTTTTTGGTTTTGGATCGCTTCTCTGCGTCCGCTATACTATGTAGCGGATGGCCCCGCAGAATACCCCCCCTACAACACTTAGTTTTTTTTTGGTTTTGGTTCACTTCTCTGCGTCCGCTATACTATATAGCGGACGGCCCCGCAGAATTGTGGTTCACTTTTCTGCGTCCGCTATACTATGTAGCGGACGGCCCCGCAGATACACATATTATCGATCACTTTGTTATTTTTTGAACACTTGCCCTGCAGATAGACAGATATCCAACACTTGGTTTCCCACCGTTAAATCACATTGGTCAATAAAATCAATCGCATTCAATAAATTTTTTGGGTTAAAAAAGTGTTGTAACGTTACAATGTGAATTGGGGAACATCATCTCTCGCAGGAATTATGTTCCTTACACGGATTTACAATAAACCTAATAGCTCTAGGCCGGCCATTTATAATTTGCCAAGCAATCCTATACCTAAAGTCTTGTATGCATTCTTCGCTCCAGACAGTCTTCTTGAGGCTCTCAGACCGGCAAATGTAATCCATGTACATGCAGAGGAAGACGCCGCAGTCCGAGGAATTATGTTGCTTGGGCCTACTCCTCTTCAATCGGAAAATGAGGACCGGCCTGCGCGATACCTTCTCCCGACGCCTACCATTGACCAGGGCAGCAAAAAGATTCTGCGAGAACCATAATAAGCATTAAACATAGCTAGCAAAATAAGATTAATCAGTTTTATAATATGCAAGTTACAACAAGAAGGAAACAGGATCTTACCATGGCATCCAACTGGCCTATGCCTCGGTACATATCAATCACAGGCATCACGTCGGTATCGTCGTAGAGACTGTCGACGACTGAAACCGTGCTCTGTAATGGTTCGTAGCAAACCAAGTACCAGTGCGCATTCCCTAAAAAGGGGATTAGAAACACGTCGGCAACACTTGCGCTCACTGGACTATCCCTAGCAAGATATGCTTGTAGGTTAGGGGACGGTTTCCACTGGGCCATGCCTCTCCCCTTCCTTGCATTGCCCCAGTCGTGCCACTCTTGTACTAGGAGCTGATGGAAAAAAGCATCCAAGATAAACACGCGCAGACCGATGTCTGGATGCTCCCGACACCTTCGCCTCAGAATTTGCACGTAGTGCGAGATGACACCGCTGTCTAACCAAGATCCCGGCGCCAGCGAGGCGATCTCTGTCCAAGAGGCATTGTAATCCAAGCCCTCGGGGTGATCCACGTCATACGACGCTCCGTCTTGGGGGGCCCCGCTAAAATAACGGGCTCGGATTATATCGCATTTATGCGGCTTTAGGGGCCTGGCTGGATGCCCTTTCGGATATTGCCCTCGGGGGTCGATCGGGGGATATTGGCCTCCAATTCCTTCTTCGGCCGGCTGATATTCCCCTTCGGGGCCGCCAACTGGTCCCGCCCACGGGACAATGGGCAGTGCCTCGGAGAAACCGTAGTTTCCGAAAGGAAAGTCTTGCGTGACTTGAGAGAGGGGTTCCGGGAACAAATTGAAGGAGGGGCCGCTGTAATCGCCCCACGACGCTTGAGCCTGTCCCATCCCCGCTTCAGAGGTACCAACAACTCCCTGACTCACCCCTGAAGCCTGTCCAGAGGGATCACCGTATCCCTGGCTGACGCCCGTATAACCCATTCCCGGGCTTACTCCCGAAGACTGGCCCGATGCTTGGCGCAAAAAATTCCCGCAGCCTAAAGCCAATGTCGCAGCCTGTTGGCAAAGATCCTCGCCCATTGCGCTCACCAGATCCCTCCGCTCACTCAACTTCTGGAAGAATGCAAGCGAGGCATTAACCTACATCCAAAGAGATAAAAAATTAAGTAACTTCAATCAGACATTTATATTCAACTAATTTGGTTCAAGTCAGACTTGTTGGGCAACTTACGAGATTGTATGCCATACGCTCATCGATCTGACCCCTAGGCGCATACCTCTCCCCACGTTCAAAGTTTACAGGGGCTACTCTCCTCCGCGTGATGCGGTAGTACCACTCATCGTACTGATCGATGCTGATAACGGGGTCTGGCTCCGAGACGATGGCCGCCAGTGTGTCCTGCCAAGAAGTCCAAAGCTCTATTTCGGCCGCGCACAATTCGTACGCATTGGCGGTGCCAAACACTCCGACATCCGGTGGGTTCCTGTTAACCCTCATATCCGGGGCATCGACTGGCAAACCCTGCTCCAACTCAAAATGGCGCATTGCTCGGTCGGGCAGCTGCCACTCTGCGAGCTCGAAATGGATCAGGGGTGTGCGCTGCAACCCGGAGAGCGTGAAGACGAACGACTCTCCCACCCGTCGCGCCAAACGTATGTACGGTGCCCAACGCATTTGGCCCGGAGATAGACGGTCGAACTCCCCTCGATAGTACGTAATGTTGTGATGGGGATCGACTCTCCTCTTGTAGTGGCTAGCCCTCCGGCTGTACTCCCAAGCACACAACCGAGGCCAGACTTTGTCGGTTCCATCCCTACGCGTTGGTGCACCGGGAGCAAGGTGTTCGTAAGACCACACCTGAGAACATCAAAAAATTATATTTATATCGTCGATTCAACAAAAATAAAACACAATAACGAAGACATGATTTATATGATATACCTGCAATAGCGAGAGACATGCACATATGGCTTTGGAGTTGGGCCTCGTTGCCTTGTGCAATGCTCGGTACAGATACGAAAGAACCGCTGCACCCCAGGCATAATCCCCAACCTCCGACAGGTTACCCAACAACGGTAAATATTTCACGCTGACCGTGTTCTTCGACGTCGTTGGGAATAAAATTGCTCCCATCACCCACAAGAGGAAGGCCTTTGTGTACACCACAAGCTCACGGCCCGTATAGTTTTCCGGCAAAACCCCGTAGGTATCTACCAACCACTTCAACTTTATACCACCAGTGCTAAATTGATCCTGGGGTATCGAAGTGAAGAAGTCTCGCGCTGTTCTCTTATTCGTTGCGTCTGACGGAGGAGCAATTACCGGCCGCCCCGTCACCGGCAACCCCAAGATGAACCCTACATCTTCTAGGGTAATCGTCATCTCTCCGATCGGGAAGTGAAACGTATTCGTTTCACTTCTCCACCTCTCAACAAGGGCACCTATCAAGGCCCGGTCAAGCTGTTGAAAGATCTGCCCATGCGTGAAAATCCCAAACCCAATTCCACGCAGTATGCTTTTCTGGGAATTGTTCAAGGTCCATCTCGTGAACTCGCGAGATACTTCTACGGTGGTGAGAAGTTCTCTTTCCTACGAATTATTAATAAATACAATTTGAGCAAAATGAACGGTAAAACAACGTTCGTAATAATAAGAAAGTTGATAAATAATGTATCTTACTCCACCATCCCATATGAGCGTACTGATATGGTTGGCTTGGTCGTATAACACGGATGGATCTTCTGGTCCAGGGATAAATTCCATTTTTTGCAACTGAAACTATGGAATCGGATTTTACAAACGCTAGCACATGAACAAATACATACATATATAAATCCTCATCACCGCTAGCACATGCTCAATGCATAATCAAAACCACGCATAAAACGCAATATTGATCACAACTATAGATTAGAAACATGTAAAGGATTGATTTTGTGAACTTACGTGATCTATTAGGGGGGGATTAAAGCTGCTCTTATGAAGAAATTGCGCAGATCTGCTTGCCAACGCCGCTGGGAATATTTGTGAGTAGGAAGAACACGGGGAGAAGAAGAGTGTAGAAGTTATAGGGGGACTTTCTTTTGGGTTTGAATATATATATTTGCTGTCCGCTGGACAATATATATTTGCCGTCCGCTATATAGTATCGCGGGTCTGTTCCTTGTCCGCTATATAGTATCGCGGACGCTAGACTTTTGGTAGTTTTCTCTACGTCCGCTATACTATGTAGCGGACGACACATCTTCTCTACGTCCGCTACATAGTATAGCGGACGGCCCCGCAGAATGTTTTTGGTTGTGTTCTCTACGTCCGCTATACTATGTAGCGGACGGCCCCTCAGAATACCATTACTTAGTTTTTTCTTCTACACTTTGTTCCACCTCTCCAAAACTTCGTTTTTTCTACACTTAGTTTTTTCTTCTACACTTAGTTTTTTCTACACTTAGTTTTTTCTTCTACACTTACTTCCACCTCTCCAACACTTAGTTTTTTCTACACTTAGTCCAAACTGTCCGCTATATAGTATCGCGGATATACTTACCGCAGAAAATGGTTGGCACGGGCCAGACATTTTTTTTTGAGTTTTTAAAACTGAAAAAAAAAGAGGGAAATTTTTTTTGTCAAACTTACCCCGACCTTCCCGAACCCGGCCTAAGCGGAGGGCCCCTTATATCCGCTATATATATAGAACTATACAATGTGGCGTAATGTAATAAATTGGAATAAATTGGCGCCCGTAATGCAGTTTTAATAAATTGAAATAAATTGGCCCGAAGACTTGTTTTAGCGACATAGTACGTTAATGCTATTTTAATAAACTGACGCCCAAGACTTGTTTTAGCGACGGAATCAACAATCTCAATTTTTCCAAAAAATAATGTACAATTCATAATCAACGATCTCAATATATCAATATATCGAGGCAACAAAAAAAGGCACAATTAAGCAAAAAAAATTTGAAAACATAATAAACAAGAACATAAATATTTTTATTATAATAAACTATGGTTCACAAATGGGGTACGAAAGCTTTTCACAAGCGCTCCGTTCAAAGATTACAACTTGAAAATCCCACCACCCAAGGTGTTCGAACACTACAAAGTCCCCGAGTTCGAGGCCATGCTGGCGCACGAAGACGTTCCAACCCTCTGCGAATTCCTTTTTTTGGGATCGGCCGGGCTTCAGCTTGATTTCAACCTGCCATGCCCCCTTGCGGCTATATAATCTTGCACTATCATGAATTGTTGTAAATTGATTGGTAAATGCTTCCGGTATGTCCTACCAAACACAAAATACAAAAAATAGGTTAGTTTTGGTTAAGAAAAACAAAAGATCAAACTTTTAACACACGAAAATACAGAGAAAGAGAAAGAGATAGCCTACAAGTTCATGCTCAAATCCCGGCATCATGACTTTGAAAAAGTGTTTGCCTACCAGGTGCAAGTTGCCAATATAATCGTAGGCGTAGGTGGTCTCCGATCCAGAAGCCATCGAGATCGTCGTTGAGGTGGAGGACGGTGGTGTCGGCGGGGAGATGTGGGTGACCGGAGATGTGGGTCGCCGTAGATGGGGTAGCGGCTTTAGGTTAGATGTTCGAGAGAGGGACCATCCGCTACAATAATATATATACCCCGATCTGATTAAATATTTATAGCAGGAGAGAGTTGACGAAGGGACGCCGTCCGCTACATATACCAAGGGACACTGTTGACGCCATACAGATACCAGGGGATCCTCGGGGCTCACGCCCGAGACTTTATAGGCGACCGAGGGGACAGGCCCTGACATGTGTCAGCCTAGAGATCGTCCGCCATACAGTATGGCGGACGCCTTGACACATGTCAGGAACAGAAAGGCGTCCGCGAGACAGTCTCGCGGACATGGGAGGAGGGCAAAAAGGTAACTCCCGTCCGCGAGACAGTATGGCGGACGGGGATCAGTTTTGGAAAGGCGCGATCTGGACCGTCCATCTTTCAGGATGGACGGTCAGATCGCGCTAGCAACTTAACTCCATTTGCTAGCGCTATCAATGGATCAGCTCCCATATATATATATATATATATATATATATATATATATATAT